>BQNB010009036.1:6000-38610 GCA_026074375.1 Tanacetum coccineum
TCCATTCTCTACCTGCTCCTTTATAAAATGATAGCGTACATCGATGTGCTTTGCTCTTGAGTGTTGAACGTTGTTGCAACATAAAGCAATCACACTTTTGTTGTCGCAGTACAGAGGAATCTTATTGTATTGAAAGCCATAATCTGTTAGCTAAGAACACATCCATAGGATTTGAGCACAACACCCAGATAAGACAATATATTCAGCCTTTGTACTCAAAATCGCATTACTCTTTTGCTTCTTGGAAGACCAGCTAACAAGTTTATCACCTAAAAATTAAGCGCTTCCTGATGTACTGCATCTAGTGTCCTGACACCCCGCGTGATTTGCGTCTAAATATGTTGTTAGAGACATATCGGTATCCTTCAAGTACCAGAGTCCCATGTTAATGGTTCCCTTTAGGTATAGAAAGATCCGTTTAACCGCATTTAAGTACTTTTCAGTAGGCTTTGCCTGATACCGGGCACATAAGCAGACTGCATAAATAAGGTCAGGTCCATTGGATGTCAGATACATGAGGGATCTAATCATGCCACGGTAAAGTGTAGCATCAACTGGTGTCCCCTATAGATCTTCATCTAGTTTATTATTTTCCACCATAGGTGTGTCTACAGAATCACTAGTTAGCAAACCATATTTTTTAATAATTTCAGAAGCATATTTTGATTGGTTTAGGAAGATGCCTCTAGGACTTTGAGAAATTTATAATCCTAAAAAGAATGACATCTACCCCATCATCGACATCTTGAACTTAGTGGTCAACTGATTACACAAAGCAGTATTAGTGGATGCAAATATTACATTGTCAACATAAATTTGTACCAGCAATAAGTCATTTCCTGCTTTTTGTGTGAAGAGTGTTGAATCAACTATACATTTGGAGAAATGTTAAGAAATGAGGAAACTGGACAGCATGTCGTACCATGCAAGTGGTGCTTGTTTGAGACCGTAAAGGGTCTTTTTGAGCTTGTACACATGCGATGGGTATTCCTGATCAACAAATCCTTCTGGTTGAGAAACATAGACATCTTCCTAGAGCTTTCCATTTAAGAAATCCGTTTTGACGTCCATTTGGAAGATCGTCATATTCTTGTTGGCTGCATTTGCTACGAAGATACGTATGGCCTCTATTCTTGCAACTGGTGCAAATGATTCCTCGAAATTGATTCCTTCCTCTTGCCTGAACCCCTGAGCAACTAATCTAGCCTTATTCTTTAGTACCCCACAAAATTCGTCTGTCTTGGCCTTATAAATCCATTTAAGTTTGATCAACATGACTTTATCTAGACACGGCACCAATTCCCAAACTTGTAGTCTTTAAATTCATGAATTTCTTCTTGCATTGCATCAATTCATGATGGTTCGGTCATTGCTTGTTTGAAGTTCTTTGGTTCTATAGAATTTAGGAAGGCATCAAAGTAACACCACATGGCATCGGTTTTGAGTTGCTTTATGGTGGGGACTGAACGAGAAGGATCACCGATCATGTTTGCTATTGGACGATCTTTTGTCCATCTACCAATAAGTTCAAATGGAGTGTGGGATGGTCTCACATTAGATGGCGATCCTTGAGAAGTCGAGTGTAAAACCCAAAAATTTGAATTTCATTTCATTTTGTTAATTTTGAATATAACCTAAAGATTATTAATAAACATTTGAAATTAAAATATGAGGTTATAAATATTTGTAAATATTATTGATGATGGTGCATCTTGGTCAATGGACGTAGACACAGGTGGATCGACTATTTCAACAACTCTTGGTGCAGCAGCTACTAGAACTGTAAAGACAGCAATAGTTGGAGGATTGAAGTATTCATCAAACAAAGGTTGGAACAAAGTATCCCAATCATCTCTTTTTGATGGGTTACAAGGTTGTTAAGGAATAATGTTTGGTACGAGTCCTGAACTGGATGTTGCAGGAGTCATTTCTTGAAGCCCGTGTCGTGAACCGAAATGTTCAGAAGCCATTGCTGTCAGCTCATCAAACTTCATATAAATGGTTTCTATTATTTTTCAGGTTCGCTTGTTATAGATTCTGAAAGCTTTCTTTGTTGGAGTGTATCCAACAAAAATACCAATATCGGTGTTTGCATTTAGTTTACCCAAGTCTTCACTGTCATTGGTTGGATAACATAGTGAACCAAAGACATGAAAAAAATGATAAATCCAGCTTCTTGTCGTGCATCAGCTCATATGGAGTTTTGTTGTATCGGAGACGAATCAGAGAATGGTTTTTGGTGTAACAAGCTGTGTTGATTGGTTCGGCCCATAGAAACAGAGGAGCTTTTAAAAATATCAACATAGTGCGGGTAACTTCTACAAGAGTTCGGTTTCGTCTTTTGACAATGCCATTTTGTTGAGGAGTGTGAGCAACAGAAGTTTGATGCGAAATGCCGACATTTTCATAAAAATCACGAAGAGTCTGATTGACAAATTCAGTTCCATTATCTGTTCTAACATTACAGATAGTGGCATTCAAACGAACTTGAATATTTTTTATGCATTTAATGATAGCGTCAAGAGCTTCATCCTTTGATCTCAAAAATTTAACCCAAGTAAATCGAGAGTAATCGTCAACAATTACCAAGATATTTTGTTCCTTTATTTTGCATCTCCACCTACGCGCCATCGGGCACAAAGATCAATATGCAAAAGATTAGTTTCTCTTGGTTGTGTCCTCAGCTTTGGGTTGATGAGTAAGATTTCTTGGCTTTTTCCTTATGCACAGCTGAACACAATTTTTCTTTCTGAAAATTTATGCTTTGGAATACCTCGTGTAAGACATGTCCTTTGGCTAGCTTGTTATGGAGTGTTGAGTTTTCGATAAAACGACTGTGCCATAACAAACTTCATAGTCTTTGAGTTTTGATAGATGACAGATACGGAGAAGTCTTTAGCATTGTCATCAAGAGAACATTGTGTACAAATTTGTTGTCCTCGGGAGCACTGTACAGTAGATTAAACACCTTATAAATTTTGGAATAAAGCCAAGTGTTTTTTTCTTGAAATGCACTTCATGATCCTGCGTCACAATATTGTCCAACCAAAAAACAAGTTATGTCTAAGCCCTTCAACATAATACACCCTTGAGATAATTACATTCCCCTGCTGATAGTCACCATACCCCATGATCTTTGCAAGTTGGTCGTTTCCGAATTGAACATTTCCTAGAGATTTACTAATGAAGTTCATGAGCTTAGAGCTGTTCCCTGTCGTATGTTTTGAACAACCTGTCATTGACAAGAGAAGAAGAAGATGGAACATCTGTAGCATTGGATCCCCATAAATGAGTAGGTTTCGAGTTGTTAGCAATTTTAGATTCAATAATCTTAGTTTTTTTACTCGAACCTACTGATTTTATTTGTTTAGGTCTCCTACTATAGACTTTAATCTCTGGTTCTTTGTGGTTGCAAGCTGACTTAGGATGTGGTTTCATTAAGATTTTTTTTGGGGGGGGGGCAAATTTTTGTCTTAGGAGGGATCATTGTTAAAGGCCATGAGTTACCATATCTATAGTGAAATATTCTTCTTGTGGGTTTCCACTTAATCATACTTCAGTGATCACTCTTACCCGTAGTGCTTATTATAGCTTTGCTCTTTGTGTTTCTTTTTAGTTTTAGATTTCGAACGCACATTCGTTTCATTTACAAAAATCTAACAAGACACATATTCTTGATTTGCTATCAAACAACATTGGTTACATATAGCACAAATAGATTCAAACGGTGACTTTTCTCACAAGTAGCGTTACAAGTGACTTGTTCGGTTAGGTGTCTGTAAACATATTTCGTCTTTTGGCATACAATTGTTTTTTCTTTCCTATGGGGGTCGTCGACTGGAGTTTCTTATTGCTACCGTGGTGGTCGCATGATCCTATTGTTCTTTGTATTGCCAGAAGGCTTTGGTCTGCTAGTACTAGTAGTAGGTTTAACTCCTATAGAAGTCAACAAAGGCTTGTTAGAATCTTTGGTTTTAAGAGAATCAGTCTGTTTGGGAATATTGTTTGAAGATGTGTCAGGTTCAGCAAATCTAACTCTTTTGTCCTTGTTAATCGGTGTGACAGCAACTAACTTCTCACTAGGTTTTGGTGAATTAGGGCATGTTTGAGTGGCATAGACTAACAATTCCTGAACATGTTTTGTAAACATGCAAGCAGATTCTAATAGAGGTTTCACTAGGCATTATTGGTGTTCTAGCAATGTTTCTTACAAAATCCATGAAGAGTGTCAGTATATTCTATAGTCTTGTCAATATAGACCTTATGAGCATCCCTATTGTTCTTAAGCCTAGGAGAAATAGGTTCTATGTCAAGCTTGAACATTCCTGGAGCAAGAGTGGCATTAGGTTTTGAAACCATAGTCTTTACAACATTTTTCCCTTTAAGTTTCCTTAATTCATTTTTCAATGCTGTAATAGCAAAAACCTTTTCTTGAAGTTGAGCATTTAAATCTGAATTTTCAAGAGACTTTGCATTTATTTGAGCAATTAAAGAGTCACAATGTTCTTTTGATTGAACACGTGTCTTTCTAATTGAGTCAAATTGATCTTTGTAAATTAATTTCAAATGCTCTCGTTCTTTTCTCAAATTTTCATTTTCTGAAAGTAATTTTGCAACACTATGTTCCTGTTGATTGTTTCAATCTCATCAATATCTTTCTTTACATTTTCCACACTATCTTTTCCACTCAAAGATTTATTTTTTTCCTTAAACTTTCTAATGACTGTGTCCTTCTCTTGTGACTGAGCTTTCAATTCATTTATTTCAAATAATTGATTAAATGTGGGAGCATTTAGGTTGTCACCAGAATTTTTCCTTTGAAAAATCTCTTGATTAAGTTGAGTTGTTAATTCTAATGAAATGCAATGCTTTTCTAAATTTGAATAACTTTTGACAAGTTTATCGTAAGCCTCTTTTTTAATGAAATCTTTCTTTTTGAAAAGCTCAATCTCAAGTTCTAGACACTTATTGTAATTATTCACACATGACTTTTTCACATCAAGAATATCCACAAAATTCACAACAATATGCATAATTTCTTGAGACATGATTTGGTTCAAGATTTGATCATTATCAATCCTAAGTTGTTTGATTTGAATTTCAAAAACGTTCTTGTCTATAGAACACTGATCGACAACAGCCTCCATTTGGTTAAAAAAAGTTTGAACTTCAGTAATTTCATCTAGAAGAGTTTTATCAAACGAATTAAATGTGTCTTTTAAAACTTTTAAAAACGAAATTATTTCAGTTACAAAACATTCTTTTGTATGTTCAAAACCCTAAGACCCTACAGTAATAGCATCAGATGTTAGTCTCTTTTTCACCACTTTGTCAAAATTGGCCAGTTGATATTTTAACTGTTTAAGATTTTCATTTACCAAACTTACCTTAGGAAGTTCACTAGGAGCTTCGATTCTAACAGGTGTATGTGACGTAACGGTGTTTCAAAAAGGGAGGAATGTTTTAACTGGAAAGCTTGTTCTGCAGACAATTCTTTTTGAGTAACAAAACATTTTCCAAAATCTTCTTTAATCTTATTCAATTTTGAATAGTCAATTGGAGAAATCTTAATCTTCTTTTCTATTGAAATTGGATCATTTTGTTTATCAAGCATCTTTGATCGACTCTTTTCTTCCAAAATGAATGTCTCTTCATCATCAATCACAGAAATCATAACATGTTCTTAGCGATTAACACTACCATCAATAATGTTGGTTGAATTCGACTATAAGCATTTTTTAAGATTGACGGATTTTAAATAGCCATGAGCTTGTTTATGAGTGTCATCGTAAAAAACTTGTGGTTTCGATAGCATATGCATTGCTTGCGTAGATTGATACATCTTACAAATAATATTCTCCAATTCTTTATTTTGTTTTTCCGAAACAATTTCCTTGTCAATGTACTTAGATTCTTTTTCTTTAGACTATGTTTTGAAAACAGTTAATGTTTTTGATAAAGACTCATTTTCTTTGACATTATTAGAAAGAGTTTCTTTAAGTGAATTGATCTCCCGCTGAAAAGCCGCAAGCTTTACATTTCTATCACGAAATAAATCATCCATTTGAGAATCTATTAAATTTTCCCTTTTATTCAAATCTACATTAAGTCTTTGTTTAAAAATGGTGATTCGTTCTTTGTATCTCTCAAGCTCAGCGGTTAATGATTCATTTACCATTTTATTTGTCTGATTTTCCTTATCTAAATGAGCTACATGATTAGTCATTTGTTCAACCAAGGATAACACCAATAAATCATTAGGTGCAGAAGGATTAGTATCCTGAATAACCGCATCTTGTGACTCTTGTAGATATTGAGAGTACAGAATGATATTACTACCACTATGTATCTCATTATCTTCAAAATCATCAACATGTGTTTGTTCAGAATACCCCATCTCTTGCACATCCTGATTAGTCATATCATTCATATAAGAATCAGAATATGGTACCTCAGAGAGAACTTCAGGATCACAGCTTGAAAGATTTTGCCATCTGATACCGCTTTAGCGAGGAATAAGTCATCACAATACCGTAGTTCATATGCATCCAAGTCATTTTTTATGGAAAGTGAATTCTAAGGGATTGTCTGCTGAGCAACTAGAGCTTTTGATATACCAGGTCTGCTAAAAATGCAAGTTGCTCTTCATCCAATATTTGACCTGCTTCCTAAGGTTCAGCTAACATCAATTTCTCCTTAAACCATGCAGCATTCCTTGGCCTTTTGGGTTAAGTACACTGTCTCGCCATATGCCCTTCTACTTGACAGTTATAACACTTCATAATTCTTGGTGGAGCAGTTGCAACATTTCCCTTTGAAGTAGTAACAATTCCTCTGTTTCATGTACCAGCATAACTCTGATTTTATCTTCCTTGAACTTGTTGAACGGTGACTCTACCATCTTGAATGGTTGCTTGATTCCTAGGATTAAACGATGTTCTAAGTTGATTGTTTGATGGTGGAAACCTTGATGCTACAACAGACAGAAATGCAATTACTTTGTTGATGCATTCAATCGGATCTTCTCCTTGCTGAAACATAGGAACAGCGAGACCAGAGTCTAATTAGGGAAATTCAGCTTGATATTGTTGTGTCATTGAAGGAGATATGAATGGTGGAGGGGAAATTGGATGTTGTTATGGATTAACTGGAGTATGATGTGTTGATTGAGGAGGAATGGTGTACATAAACTGGTGTGATTGCTTGAGATGGTGGGATTCATTTGAATAACCTGAATGTTGTGGTGACTGAGATGGATTGTATAGAGTTGGAGAGTTGGCTACGAAAGCAAGAGAATCCCGATATCTTTCATGACTGATACGAACTTCATTAGCATGTCGTTCATGTTGACTAAGGTATACATACAACTGATCATAGTTGGTGGTATACAAACTCTTAGCTAACTTCACATCAGTGACAAACTTGCTCCATTTCGATGGAAGAGAATTCAGAAACTTGGTATTGACTTGAACTTGTTGCATAGTCATCCCAATAGTATGCATGTCATTGATCAGCTGAGAGAATCTCCAGTAGTACTCATACAATGTGTCACCCGAAACATGAGCAAACTTATCAGACAAGTTATACAATCTGCATTCACGTTCTTGGTATGATAATTCAGTGCCTTTCATTAGTATCTTGACTCTATCCCAAAATTATCCTTTAGGCCTGCCTCCTTGATGGTTAACAAGTTGATACAAAATGGGTGGGACGCACCATGAAGAATGATATTTGTTTCTTGAACATCACAATCATCTTGAAGTTGTTGTGCTTCAGTGAGTTCAGAGTATTTCTTAGGTTTAGTTTGCTCATTTTCTTCAACAGTTGGACAAACCAATGGACCATTATCGATTGAATCAAGCATCATCCTACCATGTTTCTTCCCTTTGATGAATAGACATATACGACTTGCCTATGAATTATACATTGATTTTTCAAGAATTGGAGGACGGTTCTCAGCTCTAGCAACAATGATGTATTCTGCTAAAGTAGTCATCTTGAATTAATTAAAAAGTGAAATGATTAACGAGTGATCAAACAGTGATAAAGGAGGATTGTGTTAGGAGTTGTTGTTTTTGGTGAATAAGATTGATATTCCACGGGATTTTACAAATCTTCACTAAAACCGAGAAATCCAAGTATTTCGCGGGATTTTACAAAGTATGACAAACCGTAGAAAATAAAATCTTTTTGTGACTTCTGTAATGTTTCGCTTGAATATGTAATGTTTCGCTTGAAATAAGAAAAATTGAACGGAGTTTCATCTTACACAACTACTTATTTCGCTTGAACTAGCAACCTGTCATAAATCGCTTAGAAACATATTTCGCTTGGGAACTTATTTCGCTTAGACATATTTCGCTTGACCTAAGAAAAATTAAGCAGAGTTTTGTTTCCTAGAAATGACATATTTCTCTTGAGGTCAACCTGTCATATTTCGCTACACAACATATTTCGCTTAAATACATGTTTCGCTAGCTTCATGTCATATTTCGCTACCTTCAAAACATGTTTCGCTTGCTTCAAGCAAAACGTACTTTTTCAACAAAAATCACCAAAAACTAACCCTTTTGACGTTTTACCTTGATTTTTCTTGCACAACTAGTTATCTTAGGCCTATATCTTGCTTAAAAACATAAACTTTAACATATTTAAACACAAAAATCCGGGTTTGAGTTTTGAAGCTTCACGAGACCAAAAGTAACAAAATAAACGATCTAATCAGGATATAAACGCACACAAGCTCACGATATCACCCCATGGCAACTGATACCAATTGTAGAAGTATCAAATCACTTAACAACTAATCAAGATAGAAAGTTTAGAGAGAGAAAGGAGGGTTGTAGCACTTAGTGAGAGAAATAAAGGAAAAATATATTATGTGAATCACCAAATGAACAACTAACCCTCTCCATGGCATGGAGAGGGGTATATATACCTCACTATGGCCGGTCAACATAAGGATGACTTACGTTGACCCGGTTAGCTTGGTAAGTTCCAAATATTACGCTACGAGCTATACCATTACACTTTTGTAAGTGACTGAGTCTTTTCTCGATTCCTAACACTCATCCTCATCATTAATTCAAAAAGAAAATCAATGGATCAGATTAAAAGCATTTTAATATTTTATTTATTTTTTATAATTTGAATATCTTATGAACTGGTAATCGTTAGACAAAACAAATTATACCATCACGATCAACATTTAATTATCTTTCTATAGACGGGCATGTGATAAAACAAAAAAATTAAATTATATGTGATATTGTGTATTGGAAACACAAAAAGTGTCGGTCACTTCCAAGTTGTAATAGGTCTTAGCTCGTAGATTGTGTCATGTTAAGTATTGAAGCTAATCCGGCCCAAGGCCCATGGGAAGCCCATCATAGCCCATGGGCCGGCCATTATGTAACTATATAAGCCTTCTCCTAGCTTTGAAGAGGGGTTGATCGTTTTCATTTCTTCCATATTTCCATATAGTAATAACATCATCCATTCCATCACTTTCTCTATCTAAACATCACAACCCACATCTCTCTCTTGTTCTTGGTTTAGATCATAAGATTACATGTTTCTTTAATTGGTATCAGAGCCTGGCTGTGGTGTGTTAGATTTTGTGTTTGTCTTGTGATTTGTGTTCAAAATCTTTATAAAGAACAAAATTTTTGATTCAAAATTTTTTGGCGTAAAAACCTTAAAGTTTTCATTTTTATTGTTTCTATAGGGTTAGTAACACTAGTTGTACAAGAATTTTTGCTAAAAACCATTCAAAAATGTGTCTTTTTTGAGTTTTGAAAATTTGAGTTTCGTAGTAGTTGGAATTCCGTACGTGTACAAATAACAGAACAAGATAGACGGATCTGTATCTCTTTGTCAATGAACGAGTTGTCTGTTTCAAGAACCGAACTAGCTAAGTTATAGTGGGAACCGAACTAGTTTGTTGTCTGTTGGAACCGAACTAGTTAACCGAACGAGTTAACCGAACAAGCAGAGCCGAACTAGCTTAGTTGTTTGACAATCCGAATCAGTTAACTGAACAGCAGAGCGAACTAGGTATTTGTTAACAAATTCCAAATAGTATAACCGGAACAAGCATAGCCGAACCAGCTGAACCGATCTAGTTTAACTCTTTCTCAACCCGAAACCAAGTGGACGCCGAAACTTTTTGTCCCTTTGTCAACCGAACAAGACAACCGATCTAGGCAATTTCTTTGTCAACCGAACTAGTCAATTCCATTTAAGACACGTTAACTCAAAGTTCTAAATTATACGGTTTATTTCCTATTGACTTGTTAAATCCGTGAAACAAATACTTGTTTTCCCGTTTGGTCGAGGAAATTGTAAAATTCGTGTAGTTTCATTTCAAGGACCGCAACAATCACATAACCAAACATCAATTTCTTTCTACCCGATCGATCAATTTGTAATCTTTTTGATACCACAATGCGAACTCTTGCCGAATAAAGTCACTTCTTTCAGGAGGAGACAACAGACCCAGATGCTTGAACAACACTTGTATGATCTTGGAAGACGCAGAATGGAACTGTATATGTTGAATAGAACTCATGGAGATTGATTCTTGCCTATGTGAAAATGGACCACTCGTTTGGCCTTCATACTGTGGATGGTAGCAAACAAGCTTAAGGACATATATTGAATGACTCCCGCTGAAGCCATTCAAGCGATTGTGACACTATCAAAAGCAATAAACATCTTCTCCAAGGCATTCCACTGAAATTTATGCTCTTTGTGAGTCAACATGTGTTGCAAAAGATCTTTGGGAGAAGGTAAACTGCTAATGCAAAGGAACGTCATTAACAAAATTAGAACCGAGAATGCGTAGCTGTATATGAATTTGATAAGTTCACTTACAAGAAAGGAGAGTCATTTCATGAGTACTACTTTGAGAGTTCACTCTGTTAACGCAATGATATGAACATCTACAGATGCATGGAGCAATTTTAAGTTAACACCAAGTTTTATAAACTCTTCCTGATGAATGGAGAAATTTGTTACTGATGTTAAATTGGTCAAAGTCTTGCATACTACCAATGTTGATCAGCTTCACGTTACCTTGCAACAACACGAAAGACATGCAAATGAAGTTCGTTTGATGCATGAATGTAACTCCGATCCTCTTGCTTTAGTTGGCATCTCACCAATTACTCCGTCAACTTAACAATCTCATCTACACTCTCTCCCGGATAATCTCAACTTCAACTCATGTTCTCACCATATCCGTCTTCTTAGTTTGTAACACCTTATAAGAAGCAAACAATTCTCAACAGTCAACAACACCTCTTTCAATCACTTATCATCAATATGAGACCAATCTCAGTTCACCACAACGTTTATTCTCCATAATCATCCATCCTACAATTGGAATATGCTCCCACAACTTACCAACATCAACAATCTGAATTTTCCCAACCAGACTCCAGTCTAATTGTTCCAGTGTTCTAGAAAGGGGATGATCTAATTGATGCGATCAATCACATGATGTCATTCTTAACTGCTGTTTCACATCCGGTATCTTACTACCATCAATCAGCATAAGGACTTCATCAAACCCTCGGTTAAAAGCTACATCTATGATGAAAAAGTAACTGTGCAAACCTGTTCAGGGGACACAAATACTTATGCTACTAGAAAACGAGAATATCACCACTATTGGAGCCAAGTGATAGCAACACAGGGAAACAAAAAGGGGAGGGTCATATTTCCAAGCAGTGTACTATGCCCAAGAGAAAAAGGGATGAAACGTGGTTCAATGATAAAGTGTTGCTGGTTCAAGCTCAAGCAAGTGGTCAAGTTTTAACAGAGGAAGAAATAGCATTTTTGGCAGATCCAGGACTTCTTGACACTCAAACCTCTCAGACTGTCATTACCCACAATGCTGCTTATCAAGCCGATGATCTGGATGCCTATGACTCTGATTGTGATGAACTTAACTCAGCCAAGATTGCTCTCATGGCGAATCTTTCTAGGAATGGCTCAGATGCACTCACTGAGGTACACAATCCGGATAATCTGGCCTATGATTTAATCAATCAAAGTGAGCAGATAATGACGTCTTCTGAACAGTCTAATGATGTGATTCAGTCAAAAACTGAAATAACCAGTGATAGCAATATCATTCCTTATTCTCAGTATCTGAGTGAAACACAACATGAAACTGTCCAGAATTCCAACTCTTCTGCTCAACAAGATGCCTGATCGCTGCCAAACTACACCTTAAAATATATATAATATAATAAAATATAAAATATATATAGTAAGAATAGTCTAAAAGCAGAATCAATAAAACCGAGAAGTAGTATAGAGTGTTCCCGGGTCGTTTATCCCCAACGGGTTTGGACTGGGAAAATCGATACGAGTATGAAGATTTGAGTTTGAAGGAAGAGAATTCGATTTGAGAGTGTTGGAAAGTTAAAAAATCTAAAACAATAATAACTAAAACGTTAAAGAAAATTCCTAAAAATTATTGAAATTAGCTAGAAAACGAGTAGCTACGGCCTTCGAAACAAAGGGGGAAAATCCTAAAAATCTTCAAAATTAACCTACGAAGAATTTTTGCTTCTAACTACCTAGGGTCAAATAACGAAGAATGAAAAAGGACTAGACTGAAAAACGGAGTTCGTTTTGAACAAAACGAGTCAAGACAAAATCCCGCACCCGGACCGCTCTTTAAAAAGCAAAAAGTTGTAAAAATGACCCTATGAAAAGTTTTATATTTTTCCTACATACTATATGACAAAATAAAATTTTCTAAAAAAGAAAAATATTTTTTTGTATTTTTTATGAATTTTTAAAACTTTTAACTAAATTAAATTATAAAAAATACTAAATGACTTCGAAAAATTCTGAAAAATTTACTAAAAATACTTTACCTTATAAATAACCTACGAAAAATAAGAAACAAAAAGTTTGCTTATAAATAAGCCCTCAATAAGCTGTACACAGCTTATAGGCTTATAAGCCTAAAACGCCCTTAAATACCACAACCCTTGGGACTATAACGAAAAAGTCCCAAGGGCGCAGCGGTATGTGTGGTGTGTATAAAAGGGGGAATGTATCGAGGGGTACCGGGTTCGAGTCTTGCTCACCCGGACCCCTTGTCTTTCCCTTTTTTTTTTGAAAACTTTGTAAAGCAAAGTTGTTAAGCTCGTGGGGCTTAACAACTTTGTCAACTACAAGTTTTTGTGAAAAGCTGTAGATAAGCTTAAAATAAGCTTAAAAAACGACAGAATTGCTTAATATGAGCTTAAAGCCAAAAGAAAGCTAAGACAATTGGACTTTGTGGACTAATAAGCTAACAAGCTAACACTTGGACAAAATAAGCTGAAAGAAGGGGGCCTAGACTATTCTAAATAAGCATTATGAGGCTAAAAGCTAAAACTAAATAAGCTAGAAGAGCTTAACTAGGACAGAAACTAAAACTAAGCTAAATGGCTAAAAGCTAATAGCTACTAACTTAGATAAGCAAGGAAAAAGGAAATAAGCAAAACAACTTAACTACACTACCCTAATAAGCAACTAGGAGTACAAATAAGCCATTGAGATAAGCTCAATAAGCCAAGAATGGAAATAAGTAGTCCCTACACTAACACTAAGCTAAAACAGTGAAGGGGCTAAATTAAGCTTAAAAATAAGCTAACAAATAAGCTTGCTAAGGGCTGAAACTGAAGGGGCTTATATAAGAGCTTATAGGCTCTCAAAATAAGCCAAGAAATTGGGCTTAAGTACACTACAAGCTTAGGAAAAGGAAGCTTAAAGTCTCCCCTTTGCACCAGGGGAGATTAAAGCTAAAATCAAGGGCTTATTTGACAGCTTATTTAAAGCTGTCAAATAAGCTCAAAATAAGAAAATAAGCTTAAACAGCTTAAGTACCCTAGCAAATGGACTTATGCACCAATTTTTGACTTTTAAAAATCATTTTAACTTGCTGAATTTGTAAAGTGAAAAAGGGTTTTTGGTTTTTTTAAAACTGCTACTAAAAACACTTGGTGATTTTTGACTCAAAAGTCAAATGACACCAAGGTGTTGACAGCTTGTTTAAGATACACAAAACACACACTTTTTTGAAACCTTAACTCAAAATCCAAGTGCTTATCTAAATAAGCACTTGTGGCTTTTTTAAAAATCCCACAGTTAAAAAGATAGTTTAGAAAACTTTTGGAAAACAATTTTAAAGCTTTAAAACTTTTAAAATCAGCTTAAAACTAGCTCAACACTTAAGCTAAAACTAGCTAAATGACCATAACCCAAACCAAAAGCATTTTTGACCCGTTTTAAGTGTTTACCCAAACACCCCTTTAATTTTTGAAAGTGGTTTTAAAATCTATAAAAACTAACTTAAACTAAATTTTTTTTAAAATACTACACTACTTAAGCTATTTAAGACAATAAAAAGATAAAAAGAAAAACAAATAAGCACTTAAGTATGAGAATAAGCTAGGGACAGAAATAGCTTATTTAGACAGTTTTCACCAAATGGCATAAAAATGAAATGAAAAGCATAGAAGGCATACTAGGCATTAATAAACACTTAATAAGCACAATTAAACAGTAATAAGCTAATAAATAAGCTATGCTACAGTAATAAGCAAAGTTTGAAAGAAAATGTACCTTTGATCCTTTTCTCAAAAAGGATCTTTGGAAACCTAATTAAGCTCTAAATTTCCTACCCCAAGCTTATAAATAAGCTTAAACTAAGCCAATACCCAATAAGCCATCCACATTTGCTTATTCATCCATGCTTTTCAATCCAACAGTACTTTTGCTTCTAAGCTTGAATTTTCTTAAAGTGTTTTTTAAAAACAGAATGTAAAGATGGTTTAAATTAAAGCTTAAAGGAGTTTAAGAAAGCAATAAAGGTTTAGAACACAAGGAAAAAAAAACTTAACTGAATTTCATTAAACAAAAGTACAAGTACAATTAAAAACTTTTAAACTCTAAAGACTTAACTTAAAACTACATTGAACAAATAAATATGTAACTACATTAAACTAAAACTCTCCAGCCACAATGGCTTTACATTGTTTAAATAGTAAAAACGACTAGGGCTTATGTGTCTTCTCTTTGTCTTCTAGCCTTTGTGCTTTCTTGTAGACACAACAAGAGGGTTGTGTTTGTTGTGAGAGTGTGAACACAAGTAATCCTGGCCCTCTATTTTGCCTTGGTACCCAAACCTTTGATCCGAACCCTTGATCGAATGTGGGGGGAATTTGGATTGCCAACATGGCAAAGCTTCTTTTTAGGTGGGAAAGATAGTGGAGGAGGGGGGAAAGGTTTATCCATGGGAGAATTGGGGTTATGGGATAAAAAGAAGGAGGTGAACCCGTGAGTTGTGTTGGGGGGGGGGGGGAAAGGGCGGGAAAAAAAGTTTATAAAGGTTGGGGGTGACTGGTAATAGATTAGGGTTTTTGCGCTTTTGGTCTCCAAAGTGTATTGGGAGGTTAGCAATTTCGTCTTGTGGTGCTTATGGTGAGGGATTTGGCAATATAACCCACCCAAGGGTTATATAAACCTATGCTAGGACAGCTCCTTGTCTTTATAAGATTTGCCAATTGCAGTTGTACATCCTGTGGTTTTACTTTTTGCCAAATTGGCAGATTTCAACCTCTCTTCATTTCTTATCTTTTCTTCATTAAAATACAAGTTTAGGGTTTTAGCAATTTTAACCCTCAAACTTATTTTTCTTCACATGTTGACTTGGGTTTGTCGGGGTTGACTTGGGTTGACTTTTTCAGGCTTGGGCTTGACTGGACTTTGTCTTTTTCACGCTTTTCCACTCCGTGTTCGGTTTTGTCGTTTTGGCTTCGTTTTTCGTCCTTTTCTTAAATTTCTGTTCCTGCACAATACATTTAGCAAAACAAGCATATATTTGGCATTTTAAGTCCGTTTTTGGTTATTTTAGCTCGTTTTAAAAGGTAAAAGGTATGTGTAATTAAACACATACCAAAATCCCCCATACTAAGGTATTGCCGTGTCCTCACGCAATGTTATGAAGTAAACATTTACGAAAACTAAGAATCTCAATCCCCCTCGACTAATAACCTCGAAAAGTAGCTAAGTGTTTGTCAAGGGAAACTAAAGAATCAAAAGCTTCGACAAGTCCCGTTTTCACCATTTTTTATCTATACTAACTATCCCTAATATTTTTGGATTTTTCTTTTTCTTTTCTCGACTTCCTGTTTGACTTCCTTTATTATATCAACATTGGGATCATAGAATGAGAAGCGTCCATAGAAAGATCTACGGATGTCCGAATGGATAAATTCATCGTCCCCGATTTTTCACTAGTTCCAAACCAAGCAATTAAACAAGATCATTTGTCAATATAAGTCTAAATGCTAAGCACTCATACTTATGACTTATGAAATTTTAACTCCCAACATGAATATATGATTTAAATGTGTGTACTCACTTCAACTCAACCGTAGATCAACTTATTTCCGTATTCGTGATTCAAGATGAATCATGACTTAAAGCAACAACTTATTAGGACCTTGTAACTTGATTTTAAAGAGCGAAATTTTAACTGTAGAACTTTTTGCAACATTTTCATCATTATAATCATAAGTTCTTAAAGCTAGGAATGCGTTGCTTAGTTTGAACACCTACCTAGGCCTCGCTCCCTAGTAGGATATCACAACCAACGACCGATGTTCTTAGTTTGAAAACCCACCCCGTTGCTAGCGTAGTGGGAAATCACATCAACACCTTCTTCCTAATATGGCTAAGGATTTGTGTCTTAGTTTGAACCCTCACCTAGACCTCGCTTCCTGGTGAGATATCACAACACACCAAATCCCTAGAAGTAAAGATGTCTTAGTTTGAACCCCCACCTCGTGGTTAGCGGAGTGGGATATCACGACACATCTTTTACTTGCTCCATATAATCAAATGTATGCTTTATTGGCATAATTTCAATATTCATGCATTTTTGCATTCATATTTCATTCATGCTTCTTTGGCATTTTAACTTTCGAATTACTAAGAACAGAAAAATCTCGCTTTAAAGAATCAAGTTACAAATTTGAAGCTTTTTCTAAAAACATTGATTGACTTAGTTGAATTGAAATGAGCACGTATGATTAGGCGGATTAGAAGCTAATGGGAGAAAAAGCCACAAGTTACTCATATAAGTTTTAGAAGAATCTTGCTCAGCACATAAACTTATATTTAACTCTATCACTTCTTGTTCTTGGTTTCTTTCACCTTATTAAAATCGAAGCAATCGAATTCGTGAAAGCTTTAAGCCTACAAGCGGTAAGTTGAGGAACTACTAGGGCTCAAACACGCCCGAGTCGAGCAAAAAATTATTCATCATTCTAACCCATTAAAAAAAGTCAAAACTGTGACAAAACACTTATTTTATTTTTGAAAATTTTTTAAAATTTTTCAATTTTTTTTTTTTTTTATTTTTGCAAAAATTTGGTGGTAAAAATAGGAATAACGTGAAAAACAACGGACTGGCAGGCAAAAATCCAAATCGATAGATCCCCCCCCCCCCCATACTAGAACTAAACATCGTCCTCGATGTTTCAAAAGGGGTTCCTACGCAAATCTAAGGCCGTTTATTAAGTGTGCCAAAAGATAAAACGTTAGTCGATTAGATTTGGATACTGGATTCCTAAAATGAAGCTGAGGATGTGAAACTCTTGTGGATACTGCGAGCACGAGAGTCTTCACAATCCGAGAAATCCTGGACATACAACACAAAGCACACAAAACATGGACAAAACACGGGTAATGGAAAATGTAAGCCTCCTCACACAAAAACACTTATTTATTACTACTACTGATAAGCATGGGGTGCCTCCCACGAAGCGCTTGTTTAAGGTCGCTATGCTTGACCCGTCCCCCGAATTTATTGGTCCATGGGGAACGTCTGGAGATCCGGGACAACCTCGGTTGGTATGTCCCCTCCAAAGTAGTGTTTCAAACGATGACCATTCACTTTGAAATTTGGCCCGGAGTTTTGGGATAACTCGACAGTGCCATATGGAAAAACTTGGGTTACAGTAAATGGTCCACTCCAGCGGGTCTTAAGCTTGCCCGAGAAAATCTTCCAATCTAAGAGTTAAATAGGAGGATCTCGATCACCGACTTGAAAACGCAGATTTTTGATTTTGGAGGTCATGGAATTCTCTTTGTTTAATCTTTATAGATCAAAAGAGATTTCATAGCCAAGATCACTAAGTTCATTAATTTCATTGAGTTGAACTTTTCAGTGATCACCCGTTAGTTTTGATATCAAACGTATGTATGATTAAAAGCCCAATAACTTTGTGCTCGAGCTCAATCGGAAAGATGACATGCCTTCCCATACACATAACTTATATGGAGTACACACCCGATGGGTGTTTGTTTTGAAAGCTGTTGTTGAAAGCCCAAAGTTCGTCATCTAATATATTCCGACCAAGAAGCACGATTTTCCGCCCACGTTCCTTCAATCAAGAATCCTTTCCAAACCAAGATTGGATTACTCAACTTGTCCACTTTGTTTGTGGATGATACGCGGTAGAGAGACATGAGTGACTCCGTATTTAGCATGACATTAGAATTGGACATGCAAAAATGTGTTCCGCGAATCACTTATTATTGGCACGAGGGCACAAAATCTAGAGAAAGAGTTTTAAAGAATTTGCAAACAACCCGAGCATCATTTGGTGTTTGAGCGCTTTTGCTTCCACCGTTATTTTGATAAATAATCAACTGCCACGAGTTATAATATTTGTTCCCACTCTGAGACGGGAACTGCCCCCATAAAAAAAATCAATGCCCAAATGTCAAAGATTTCGCAAACCTTGGATGGAGTTTTGTTGCATTTCATCACGTTGCGTATTTTTTCCTTGACTTCGACAAAGTCACAACGGGTGACAAAGTTCGGGCATCCTTGTAAGATGGTGGGCCAATAAAAACCTTAATCGAAGATCTTATCTTGCTGTGTATATGTGGCTACCATAGTAGTCCCCATTGGGTCCACTGTGGCAACTTTGAGAATGTCATAAGCTTCTTGCCCCGAAACAAACAAACGTCTGATCACGTAGTCATGCCACATTTTAAACAGAAAGGGCATCCCAGAAGTAATGTTTTAACATCTTTTGAAGAATTTATTCTCTGTTGGGACGACAATCCCTTGACAATAAACCTTTCCCGCATGGTAGTTTGCAAAAATTCTTCAAACCATGGGGACAATCATCCTTTAAGAGCATAGATCCAAGGGTTTCGAGAGTAAATTCTTCATTTATATTCCTGTTCTCGAACATATCTTGGTGAGGATTTCCCATTCTTGAAAGATGATTGCAGCAAGATTTTCTGCTCCTTTTTTGTCCTCGAACATCATGTCAAATTCTTGGGAGCAAAAGAATCCACCGCATCAGTCTTGCTTAGCATCCTAATTTGGCAAAGAGATACTTAAAAATGGCTGAATGTTCCTTTATACACTATGCTTTTGGACCAACAAGATATGAACGGAATTTTTCGAAAGCATACACACGGCAAGAATTCTTTTTCGGAACCGAGTGTACTGAGTATGAGCCTCTTTCATAGTCTTGCTACATAGTGTAATAGGTTGAAAATGCTTTGTTTTTTCTTTGCCACGAGGAGACTAGCCCCAATTGCGAAGTCGCTTTGCAATCACACACATAGTTTCAAGAGGGCCAAGTCCCCAGTCCGGGATCAATTAAGATCGGAGTAGCTCAGTCAATTTTCTTTTTGAGTGTAATTAAAGGATCCGATAACACCTCTTCTTCAGAAGAAAAAGGAGTCTCTTTTCAAAGTCAAGTGAGCCATAGGAACGGCAATTTGAAAAGATCCTGAAAGAATCGTCGTAAAAAACCCGTGCCTGCCCAAGAAAACTACGGACACCTATTGACAAGTAGTCGATGAGGAGTTTGGCTATAACTTCACTACTTTAGCAGATCGACCCAATTCCCGACTTATAAAATTTTGGTGGTCCCCAAGAACAAAGCCTTCCTTTACCATGAAATGCTTATCTCGTCCCAATTTAGGGACAAATTGGTGTCTTCACACCGTTTTAACATTTTTTCCAAATGGGATAGGCATGTAGAGAAAGAATCTCCGAAAGACCGATAAGTCCCCATGAATACTTCCATTGGGTTTTTTTCGTGATCATGTCATGGAAGATTGCCATCATACATCGTTGAAACGTGCCGGGTGCATTGCATAACCCAAAAGGCATGCGGCGATAGGCAAATGTTCCGTATGGGCAAGTAAAAGTTGTCTTCACCTACCCTTCGGGTCAATGGGAAATCTGAAAATGAAACCCGAAACCATCGAGGAAACAATAGTATTGGTTTCCCTCGAGTCTTCCGAGCATTTGAATTCCATGAAAGGGCAATGGGAAATGGTCTTTTCGGGTGGCCTCATTCAACTTTCTATAGTCAATGCACACTCTCCACCCCGTGACCAATCGAGTTGGTATCAAATCATTATCATCATTCTTGACGACGGTTATACCACCATTCTTTGGTACATAATGTATCGGGCTCACCCATGGACTGTCAGAGATCTGGAAAATTAAATCCGTCGTCAAAAAAGTTTTCAAACTCTTTTTTGATGACATCAATGGATCTTTTTGGGTTTTTACCGTCTTTTCGACACAGAACTGTTGGTCATTAGTCCTCTTCCATAAGGGATTTTGTAAGTACAAAACTCTGGATCAACACCCTTGATAACGGAGAGTTTCCAGAGCGAAGGCTCGCTTTGTGGACTTTAGAACCTTTAAAGAGCTTGCCTTTTTCCTCATCCCTTTAAATCTTTCGCATATGACTGGACAACTTGT
Organism: Tanacetum coccineum; assembly: GCA_026074375.1. NCBI lineage: Eukaryota > Viridiplantae > Streptophyta > Magnoliopsida > Asterales > Asteraceae > Tanacetum > Tanacetum coccineum. The sequence continues at coordinate 26,819 of BQNB010009036.1, forward strand.
CTTCCGCCTTCCAAAAAATAGGCGTAATCTAATGAGGTGGCAAGTCCTTGAGTTTCAACCTCGGAGGCTCTCAAATATTAATTTTAGCTTTCAACAACTTTAAAGCTCTTCCCGGATTTTCGGTAAATAATCTTTTAGATTCGGTAGAGGAGGCAACTGTTCACTATTGAGAAGTCTTCTAGAATAGAAATCAACCCTCCGGATCATAGTAAGAGCATGCAAATTCCAGTGAAATTGGCTCATCCATCGACAGTTAAAAAAGCATTTGCTTACTTCAAGAAGGAGAATATCACTACTCCGAAAGGAGTTAGTTGTTGGTGAACAATTTGAAAACAATTGGATCGTAATCCGGAGAAGAGATTACCAGAATGCAACTGAATTAAGAAAAACCTAAGACTTTCTTGCGAGAATTCTTCACATGGCAATTCAATGACCGTCGATTTCGGTTTGCCGTCATATGATTTAATTGGCCGTGATCTCGGAAGTTTGGTCCAGAATTGAAGGTGATGGCCTCGTTTTGCCACACGAAGGTAATTTCTCCTTCGTAAACATCTATATTATGCACGACTGTCTTTAAGATAACTTTCCTCACCAGAATTAAAGGTACTCGGGGGTCTGGGCCAAAATCAACGACCACAAAACTGCCGGAAACTGAACTTTCCCCCCCCCCATTAGAACGACGTCTTTAGCAATTACCGATTTGATTCAAGTAATAAACGTCTGCTAGCCTCTAGCGTCATGCAGGGTCGGGTTAAGTTGCAGGAAGAGAGAGATCTTTCCAGACGGAATATGGCATAAGATTAATGCTTGCGCCGAGATCGGCCAAGGCTTGCATGTATTACTCCTCAGAAAATTCACAAGCCATGAGAAATCGGCCCAAGGTCACCAATTTTAGTAACTTGTTTAGGATGACTCTGAGCAATTCCTCATCAACAGAGATCTAGCCATTTCATCACAACAACTTCTCTTTTTTTTCCGAGTAAGTTTTTAGAGTCGAGGCAAATTTCGGCATAAGGGTCAAGGCATCCGTAAAGCTAATTTTGAAACTCAAATCTCTAAAGATTTCGTAGAATTTCTCAATTTGATCGTTAGCTTTTTTCAACGGCGCTTTTCAATCATTGTTTCCCCCCCTTCTTGAAGGAAACGGAATCGATGTTTGTTGGTTAGGCCTTGGAGCACTAACGGGATCAACAACTGGCTCGGAAGTTGGATTTTGAGATTGGACTTGAACTACCGGAGGTTGGAACGTCTCGTGCTTCCCGTTATTAAGAAGGAAGCATCGTGTCCTTGTAACGCTCGGTATCCCACGATTCATCACTTTCGAGGAGAAGATGAGGTAGAAGGAATCCTGCGGTGCCTTGATATGTAACACCACTTCGGGTGGTGATAACCTTACCAAATCATACCCTTCGGTTGGTAATGGTGTTAACCTAGGAAGTTTCCCGAACCTGAAGTATAGGCGGTATGTCAATTTGATAAAGTATACCTACATGCTTTCATCAAGCCTTTGATTGAAGTAGCCAAGTTGTTCAATTGAGCTTGCATTTTTGACCTTGGTATTTTTTGCAAAACTTGTTTTGGTTTGCATATCCTCATAAACCCGCACATTACCTTTACCGTAGCTATCAAAATCGGTCTTATGACACACTTTGTGTCGTGAGGAGCGTTAGCTTGGATAAACAGGAGTCTAGATAAGCTTGGGGTTAGAATAACCTGGTGTTGATAAATTGGTCCCTGAACTGAAATTATTACCCCACTTTTGGTTTAAAATTGTTCCCTCCGATTTTGATTGAAATTTAATCCCCCCTATTTTGGTTGTTTTTGATGGCTTTGCAAAGGAGGAAACCGGGAGGTCGAATTTGTTAGCAAACCATTGAAGGTCGGGCACTGGGTATTCCACCTTGATATTGGAAGCTGTAAATGTTTTGTCATGAAAAACACGCCATCGGTGGCGGGGACATACTTTGATAAGAATGAGTCCCACCGCAAGTCACAAACAAACAACTTTCCTCCAGACCGCTTTTACGGATGCGGAGTTTGGTGAGCGGGAGCTTGGGATTGATTTTTCTTATCAAGGAGCAATGCTTTGACCATATCTTTGAGTTCGGAGACACTCGGGAGAGATACCGGAGGTGAAGTGTGGCTGTACTTCACTTTAGCAACAACGGGTTTGCTTCGTGAATTACGAACTTTGGATTTGCTCTCGATGATTTTTAGACATTCTCGGGGCATTTTATCCAAAAAGTTACCACCCGCGGCGGAATTCAATGAATCTTGATCATTTGAGTTCAAGGCATTATAGAATGTATCGAGTTGATGTAATCAGAAAACCAATGCGGGCATTAGCCCTAAAGAAGACATTGAAACGGTCCCCCATGCTAATCATAAAACGATTCGTCAAATCTTTCTGAAATCCTCGTGATTTCATTTCTAAGATTTTGTCGTTTTAGAAGGAGGAAGAATTTGTTAATGAAATTTGACACAAGCCATCCCATGTAAGAATCGATCGAGGTGCTTCTTTGTCAAAGCCAAATCCGGCTGCAAACCCCTCTGAGGGAAAATGGTAAAAAGCAAGAAGCTTAACCGACGTACTCCCCGGAACGTGTCGGAACTTCAACGTAGAAGAGATCTTGTTGAAATATCGTATTGAGCATGAGGTCCTTCTTTAAATCATGTCCAAAAAATTGCCTTGTTTGGACAAGTGATTAATAGACCATGCTTGATCCTCAAATTGTTCGCCGTAATTTCGGGAAACAACAATCGCATCCTCCTCGTAACCCACAGTGGGTGTCTTCAAGCAATAGCGCCCTAGTAACGATTACGTCCATCGTAACATGGGAGGATTGAAAGTTTCTTGAATTGTTATTTGGTTTCTCTCAGATTATGGTGATTCAACATGAAGTTTTTGTCGACTTGTGTTGTCGAAGTCTACGGGCTTGAGAACGAGTGCTGCTATGCAACAAAATAGAAAATACAAAAAAAAATTTTACGACTAATTTTTTTTTGTTTTTCAATATTAATTCACAATGTATTTATACCGGACAATGAGATAAGACAAATTCTAACCAAAATAATCTACCTTACATCACAGGTAGCTCTCAAAAAGATAAACGCACAGGTGAGCGGAGGAGTAGGAATAGCGCAAAGCTTATTTCTCCTTTCGGGTCGTAGTTCCTCGGAACAACCCTCCTTATACCCACTTTATAGTTTGTTTAACTTTTCAAGGTGAGCCGTACGTCGTAAGAGACACAAATGGCAAGTTTTTAAATCTTCGTTCTGAGTTGGAACCAACGAAGTTTTCACCGAATTAGTATGGATAATACCATCAGTTTGAGATATTAATATTTTGGTTATTATTTACCAATTTGTGAATTTTATTGATAATTAAAGACTATGTTTTTATCTTTTTGGTTTTCTTTTTTTTAGTTTTTTAAATGATAATTATACTAAAAGAAAATGAAAATATTTTTGTACTTTTTTTTTATTTTTTATTTTTTAGAAGAAAATATTCACAGCTTCAAACACAAATTGTCAAACGTAACGATAAACGGTTTCACAGCCTCCCTGGCAGCGGCGCCAAAAATTGATCGCGCTAAACTACACCTTAAAGTATATATAATATATAATAAAATATAAAATATATATAGTAAGAATAGTCTAGAAACAAAATCAATAAAACCGAGAAGTAGTATAGAATGTTCCCGGGTCGTTTATCCCCAACGAGGCTGGACTGGAGAATCGATACAGTCGGAAGATTGGAGTTTGAATGAGAAAAATGATTTGAGAGTGTGGAAAGTTAAATTAGGCAATAACAAACAAAAACGTTTAAGAAAAACCTAAAAATTACGAATTTAAGCTAAAAACGAGAGCACGAATCACGAACAAAGGGGAAAAAACCTAAAATCTTTAAAATTAACCCTACGAAGAAATTTTCACTTCTAAACTACTCTAGGGGACTAATAACAAAGAATGAAAAAGACTAGACTGAAAACGGAGGTCGTTTGACCCAAAAACGAGTCAAGACAAAAACTGCACCCGACCCCGTTCTTTAAAAGTAAAAAAGTGACAAAAATGACCCTACAAAAATTTTTATATTTTTCTTACAAACTATATGACTAAATAAAATTTTCTAAAAAAGAAAAATATTTTTTTGATAATTTTTGTATTTTTTTTTGAATTTTTTAAACTTTTAACGAAATTAAATTATAAAAAAATACTAAACGACTTTGAAAAATTCTAAAAATTTTACTAAAAATACTAGACACTATGATTAACCTACGAAAAATAAGAAACAAAAAATTTGCTTATAAATAAGCCCGAAAATAAGTTGTAAACAGCTTATTGACAAAAGGGTGAAAACGTGTATAAAGGAATTAACCACTTTGGGAACATTTAATGAAAAAGTCCCCAAGGGCGCATCGGTAAAGGGAAGGAGTATAAAAGACGAGGTGGAACGAGGGTAGAGACCCGGTTCGAGTCCTTTTGCCACGGACCGGGTCACCCCTTGTCTCCTTTTTTTTTTTTTTTGAAAAACTTTGTGAAACCAAATTGTTAGCTTATTTTTTTTTAAAACTTGTTAATAAGCTAAAAATAAGCAACTTTAAAAAAGACAACTTTTTTATAACTCAAAAATAAGCTCTAAAATGAGCTTATTAACTCACAGTAGCTTAAATAACTCAAAACTCTATTTTTTTTGCTTTTTTAACTAAATAAGCTGTGAGATAAGCTCGAATAAGCTAAAACTAAATCTAATAAGCACAAATAAGTAAAATGCAAGTAAAATTGACAACTAAATAAGCTGTGAACAGCTTATAAGCTTATTGGCCAAAAACTTAAGGTTTTTGGCCAAATGAGCAGTTAAGCTCAAATAAGCTTAAAATAAGCTAAGAAAAGTTAAAACAGGCTTAAACATGACTAATAAGCTTAACTAAACACAAATAAGCTAAATTGAAAGACAAATAAGCTGAAAAACAACAAATAAGCAAAATGGGTAAAAAGGCTAAAACTGCAGCCCTAAGATAGCTTTCTCAAGCTTAAAAATAAGCTTGAAGATGAGATTTTCAAAGCTTATGGCTTATGCCATTGGAAAGAGTGGCCAAAAAGCTATTTAGATCAGCCTTTGAAAAGCATTTTGAAAGAAGAATAAGCCCTTAAATAAGCTTGGAAAAAGCTCACTTGTGCTTAATGCTTGCTGTGTAAAACAGCAAACACCAAGTGTGAATGGCTTTTTGAAGCTTAAAAATAAGTGCTTATTTGAATTCCAAAAAGCTCAAAGTTTGAATTTCTAAAAACTAGGCTTAATAAGCTTTAAGAAAATGCTTTTGGTTTGGATTTTGAAAAGCAAATAAGCTGTGAAAAAGCTTATCAAAGTGGCTGCTTGTGCACAGGGCAAAAAACACTTAGCAATTTAGGCTGTTTTGACCCATTTGCACAATTGGGTCAACACAGCTTCAAAGCAAATAGTCAAATGCTTTAAAACACTCAAAATGAGTATGCAAGAAGGCACAAAATGGCTTTTAGCCCAAGCTTATGCAATAAGCACTAGCCACTGTCCAAAAATTGAGATTTTGGACAGTGAGCTAAGTAAGCTTGCAAAAATGATTTTTAAAACTAAAAAGCTGGAAATTAAGCTTATTCTAACAGTGAAATGGCTTAACAAAGTTGGCCAAGTAACCCATTTGGATTATTAAGCACTTTTGACCCACTTTGGGTCTTAAACCAAACACCCCCTTAAAAATAGCTTAAAGGCTGTTTAAGCTTATTAAGGGTGAATTAAACCATGGAATTCAAAGACAGTAAGCTAAACATGCATAAAAGACATAAATAAGCAAAAATTAACAATAAATAAGCACTGAAATAAGCTAGAATTCAAAATGACAGTTAACAAGCTATTATTGACTGAAAATTGTAAAAACTTGCACAATGAAATTTAAACTTATAACACCTATATTTTAAGCACTAAACATCAATAATAAGCATAAATAAGCATACCCAAAAGAAAGATAAGCACCAATAAGCTAAAATTAAGCTAATGCTAAAAATGGAAATTGAGAACTTACAAAGCCCTTTGCTCTAAACAAGGGCAAATAAGCTAGTAAAAGCTTAATCTACAAGCTCCAGCTTATTAGAAATAAGCTGGTATTGTCCATAAGCCCATCCAATTCTGGCTTATCATCCAAAGTAACAAGCTGTGGTATTTTGAGTGGAATTTTTAAGTACAAGTTCAAATTTTACTTAGCTTATTAACTTGTTAAGTGAACATAGCTTATTAATAAGCTGTTTTAAGAGCTTTTTAACACATATAAAGGTAATTTAAGCAGTTTGACAATAAAACTCAAAAACGGATATAAAACCTTAAAACTTCAACACTTCATTAACTTTTAAAAAGAGTACAAAGAACTTGCAATAAGCTGAAAGAAACATAAAAAATGACTTAATTTAAAGAAAGATAAAGACTTCTACTCTACATGTTTAATTCGGCTCACATAGCATCCTATTTATACTAAGAGCTAAGTCTTCAGCTCTTCTTTCTTGTGTTTCTTCTGTGAGAGACTTCAAAACCCTAATCCCAGCCATTGATAGCAATTGTGCTTCTTTAAATCCATCCTAGCCATTGATTCGGCAAAAGTTATGGAGAAAAGTGAGATTGCCAACATGGCAAGGCCCCTTTTTTTGGTGGGAAAGATAGTGGAGAGGAGGGGGGAGGTTTATCCATGGGGTTGTTTGGGTTTGCAGGATAAAGAGGGGGAGGTTGACCCGTGAGTTGTGTTGGGGTTTAAAAAGGCGAAAAAAAATGTTATAAAAAAGGTTAGGGGTGACAGGGCAAAAGTTTGTAGATTTGGCAAATGTGGCCCTCAAACTTGTATAAGTGGATTGCAATAAAGGTCCTTTTGTGGTACAAGTTTAGGGATTTGGCAGAAACACCCCTTGAGGGTTATCTCTCTTTTTGCATCACACGTCCTTGTGAGTTATAGCTTTGGAGCCTTGGCAGAAATGGCCCTTGTGGTTAATACTTTGGGCATTTGGCAGTTTTGATCCCTCACAAGTTTTTCTTTATAACCTTCATTGAATAAGTTTAGGGACTTGGCAGATTTAGTCCCTAAACTTATTTCTCTTCACTTTTTGACTTTGGATTTGTCGGGGTTGACTTGGGTTGACTTTTCCAGACTTGGGCTTTGTCTTTTCCACGCTTTTCCATTCTGTGTCCGGTTTTGTCGTTTTGGCTTCGGTTTTGTCGGTTGGCTTCATTTTTCGTCCTTTTCTTAGTTAGCGTTCCTGTCACAACAACAAATAGCAAAACAAAGCGTATTTATTTGGCATTTTAAGCCGATTTTTGGTTATTTTAGCTCGTTTTTAAAGAATAAGGTATGTGTAATTAAACACACACCAACTCCGTTTTCATCCCAGTTTCCTTCACCACCACTCTGAGCAAGCTACTACACTCAATATACAATGTTTAAACCTAATTATTCTAATTCATATGCTTTCAATACACATTTTTACTCTAAAACCACTAATACTAAAGTTAAAACCCTACCCGAGCAAAATACTAACCATGACCCGTTTCCTCGTTTTTATCCATTGTAAAATCAAACCAACGTCTCAAATAAGTGGTAATAACAATAAATTACAACATTCCTCAATCACTTTCCATCATCATTTCACCATATTAACAAACAATGTACAAGAAACAAAGCTAGAAAACCCTAATTATGCCCTAATTGTAACTTTTGACCCGTTTACTCATTTTCTACCCATTTTAACCCAAACCACCTATCAACTTTTGATTATAATCCAAGTATAAGTCTTAGAAGGATCATAACCTACATTCTTAATCAAATGTACACCAATTACAACAGAAAACCAATCTAACCCTAATGAGCCCTAAATGTACCCGTATACACCTTTCCCTTTCATTTGACTCATTTTCACCTATCTGTTTTGCATCATGCACCTCCATGACTAAGATAACGATCATTATCCTAAGCAGCTTACAAGTACTCACACAAATATCTTACCTCTATATAGTCTAAAAAAAATGGCACATGGTCTTCCTTTTTCTTCCTTCCTTAGCCACGGCAAGCACATGGATGTTCTAACATCTTCTAGTTGATTTCTAGCATGCATACTCATCATGTAGCTTCTCCACCTCATGCTCTAGCTATCACATGTGTCCTAGATCAGAATAAAAGAACCCTTAGTCACCTAGATGATTTTCAAGTATAAATAGAGGCCACAACCCTTCATTCATTTTCATCCCTCACTTCTTCTTTCTATAACCCAAGTGAGCAACTATTCTCTGCTCCTTATGATCCTAGGATCATCAAAGATCATTAATCTATAGAAGTTTTGAAGATTTGAAGCCCCGGGAACAAGATACACGGCGTACGAGTGGAAATACTACCCGAAACGACCCGTTTCCACCATTTTTGCTCCTTGAAGCTCAAACCCAGGTTCTGAATGTTCTACTTCTGCTCCTACACTCTTATAATGTTCATATGATCCTAAATATACTTTGTAAAGTTTCCTACCTAAATTCAATGCTCATTTTCAATTTTGATACAAAACGTACACCCCAACCAAAATTTCTGTGTTTTCTAAGAACTAAATGTTAGAATGATTAAATATTGTTCATAATCTATCCTAGGCATGCTTAACTAATGTTAAAAGAGACCACTATATAGAATAATGAAGGAATTTGAACTGTCAAACCGCCTCGAATTTATGTTTTTGAAACCCTAATTTGACCGTTTTGCTCCTAGTTAACGAAACTTTATTTCAAACATGCGTTGCGTTAAATCTTTCATAATTTAGTTTATTCTAACTTATAAATATCTTGGAAATGTTTAAAAATAAGCTTGCATGGCAATTTAGGGGGTGGTGTGTGTGGGACATTTGTGTAATTATAATCCATGCAAGTGGTATAAATCGTAGAATTTTCTTCTGAAATTAATAACTATAAGGGGCTGAATAATTCATCACTTAATCAAAGTTATAACTATAGGGTCTATTATGTCACTTTTCAATTGCAAGGTTTACCTGGTATACTTTAAAGTTGAGGACCAAAGTCGTAAAAGTGCAAACTCCAAGGGTAAATTCTGCCACTTTTCAAACTCAAGGGTCTAAAATGTAACATTTTGAAAAAGTATAAAATCATGTTTAAAACCTTACAAGACATAACTTTAATTAACGCTTCTCGTGCTTAACATTTCCAGATATTGATTAAAACGCTTAAAACTGATTATATCATATCACAATACTAGGGAGCTTCATATTAAGAGGTTTCATCTTGGTATTACGTTCTGACTGAGTTGTTGGGTTTACGATTTAAAGTGCCCTAGCTCCTCAAACGTTTACTGAATGACTTCTGAATTATGATGGCCCGAACGGTGATACAATAATTCCAAACTCTTCAATCAAACTCATAACTCTTAAAACTAAAGTTCTAGAGTACAATCTTCCTAAGACCTCAACATATTTACACAGAGTTGCGTGACTGGCTGGTTTCTATCATTTACTATATCAACCTTCCTTGTTAAGATTGTGATAAGGTCGTCAGCTTTCATTTTGGAATATTTATTACATCTACATATCAGGTGAGTTCATAGCCTCGCTTTTCAATCTTTTGAATGTTTTATAAACCCGCGAGGGGGATACATGCTTGTTACAAACTCTTTTGCATACTCGTTTATCTTATAACAATGTGATTACTTTTCAAAGACTTAATGAGTTCATAATCTCACATGCTTTATAAACCTGTGATATCTACTGTAAACCATGAATGCAAGTGTTCTCTAAACTATATGCTACCCTGATATATTATTGCCTAAATACATGAAAATATATCTTTGTTGACTTCAAGTCATTAAATTGACTTTGGGATGTTAATATGTTGATATTATGAGCTCTTCAAGTCATTAAATTGACTTTTGATGATAATGTGTTAGTGCGATGTGCTTAGACAAGGAACAAGACCAGACAAGACCAATCAGACCAAACAGACCAAACAAGACAATAACGCAGTAATACACTGTTACTATGATAATTGCATTCGTTGCAATCATTACTAATAACGGGTGTATAATAACAATACCATTTTCTATAATAATTGTGTTTATACAATTATTACACTATGACTTGTATTCAAACTGTTTATCAAACCTATGAATTTCACTCAACCTTTGTGTTGACTTTTTAGCATGTTTATCTCAGGTAATTGAGCAACTTACGGCATGGAGTGGCTGGGACTTGAAGATGGCTGAACTATTATCATTCACACTTTATGTTTTAGATTGTGGTACCTGCATTTTGTAAAAACACTGATTATAATGAATGATAACTAAATTTTCCAAAAACATCTCTTTTAAGTCGTTTTCTATGATTATGATTGTTGTATCCATGAAGTAATACCCCAGATTAGCTTCCGCTACTATATGTAAAAATGGGGGTGTTACAGATTGGTATCAGCGCCATGGTTATAGAGAACAAGGTCAAAACCTTAACTATAACCACATTTCTTTTTCAGCCATCAAAGTCCTCTATGCCACTACATTCTGGAACAAGTATGTAAAGATACATAACTATTATACTATATTATACCATAAATAACTTATGTTATTTACAACTAGGTTGTTATCAGAACGATGTCTTCTCCTAACTGCTCTACTTCTTATATTGAGGATGCTTTTTCTTCTATGAATATTCTTAACTATACTTCGGTCTCATCGGATTATTTCCCAGTTTCATCAGGAAGCAGTTCTTTTAACTCTTTGGAAAACTCTACAGATAATATAATCCCACCAGTATTCTCATCTTTTTACAATAATCCTTGTTTGAAGGACGTACAAGCATTTTATGCTAAGGAATTACCTATTTCATCACCAGATCCTATTATTCCACCAGCTATTTTGACTCCATCTTCGGTATTACCATCATCACTACTATTTGATCCTCGATATTTCTTTGTTCCTGAAGAACTAGTACCACCTAAGAAATGAATCTGTTCCCCATCTTCTTCCTCAACTACATTACCTAATCCATCTCGGAATCAAACTTATGATTTGGTATCACCATCTTCCTTAGTTTATACTCCTACCCCAACTCAGATATTTGACATAGGGAAATGTTCAGTTAAGATGCATCTGAAACATCATGAGAAACAAGTCGAAGATATTTTGAATTACTTAGAAGAACTCTCTTTTCACCGTATTGAGAAAATCCAAACTCATCACCAAACAAATGAGGAAGATCTTTAGGATGTCATCTACCAGCTCAAAATCAACAAACTTTTAGACTAGTTATAGCTTTATCCTAGCCACAGGAGGTGTGGTATAAATAAAAACGCATGTCAAATCTTACTATGTAGATTATATAGACAAGTTATTTATACAATGGTGATTCTGTTATACTTTGTTATTTTATGATACCTATTGTGTTTATCAAGATTATCTATCCTATATCCTAAAGTACGATTCTCTTACCATTCGATTTTCTCAAACCTTTATATCTAAGCCTCCTATTGGATTAATCTTTCCATTATTTTCGTATCTATCTCTCAAAGTCTTATATTCTAAAACTTTCTGTTGTATCCTGCAATATCAAAGAATGATCACAAGTCTTTTTATTCTCATACCTTAATCTGTGATATGACTATATCATTTTGTAGATTCTCATTCTGTGTTGTCTTGTATATGTTGATAGATGCTTCCCAAGAGAACATCAACATCCGTAGCACCAGCCATGACTCAGGATGCCATCCGGCAACTAGTTGCTGACAGTGTTGCTATTGCTTT
>BQNB010009036.1:41595-76934 GCA_026074375.1 Tanacetum coccineum
CTAGATTTTGGGACCTGCCTTTGTAAAACTCTGATTTGAAATGAATGATAACATATCTTTTGAACAAACATCTCTTTTGGGTCGTTTTCTATGATTATGATTGTTGTATCCATGAAGTAATACCCCAGATTAGCTACCGCTGCTATATGTAAAAAATGGGGGTGTTACAATTACTTTCTTACTTTTCTACCTCAAGATTCAATGTCGTTCTTTTATGTGACTGATGAAATTTACCCCATGGCATGGAGGGATGTGGAACAGGTATTTATGTTAACCCATGTGATAGCACATCATTCATTATTTATAAACCTTTTTGTCAATGATTATTTTCAAACATTTGTAGGTATTCATTCCTATAAATGAACCCAAGCGACATTGGTCTCTTGCACAGTTTCACATACAATCTGGAAATGTCACATTTTATGACAGTCAAAACATTAAAGGTGTTGAATATCGTCCGTGGTATCTGAAGATGAGGAGTTGTTTAGAGACTAAGCTGCTTGTTCTTCTACACCGTACTGGTGTGTTTGCGAGCAAAGGAATCGATCCCAACAACTATAGTATTAAGTTTAGTCAAGAACAGAATGTCCCCTAGCAGGGTGCTTTATTTGGTGATTGTAGCGTGTTTGTATGCCTATTTCTTTACAGGTTAGTAGCTACTTGATTCACTTATATACATTATTAATTGTGGCGTGTTTGTAATCTACAACTTAGTTAATTATGTTATTGCATATACAGGTTAGCTCATGGGATCCCTTTGGCGGTTGAAGATCCAATCCAGATGGCCTTGGCTTATCGAGAAAAAATGGTCAAATTCTATTTCGAGCACAAGATCATTTGTCCATCTTAGTTTGTGTATCAAACTTGTCTGTCTCTTTTGGAAACTATTATCAAGTTGCTTGTGTGTCTTTTAAAAACTATTTGCACCTGTTGTACAGGTCAGAACTTATTTCCTTTTGTGTAAATTCGCTTAAGACAATTTGTGATGGAAAAAATAGAACAATGTCATTCTAGTAGGTGTCGACCAAGAAATCCTAAATTTATTACATTGTTGTCTTTCCATTCATTTAAAAACATAAAATATGATGCATCAAGGGTCATCCAAGTTAACAGCATCGAAAGACCACGACATTGATTGCGGTAAGTAGTCATCTGCTTGCTGTGAGCTTCCCCTAGGATATCCTTTCCTAAAAAATATGTTAACGAGTTATTGAAGTAATAATAACAGCCCTAAGTAATAAGATTTCAAATAATTGTAAATAACTTACTTTTGTGTGTGAAATGGTTTCCCTACAACCCTTGTCGTTGTGACCAGCAACGCGCCCGCAAACCTTTCACATCTGACATGTAACCGGTTTCCTCACCTGAGATCTAATACGTTACGTGCTCTTTGGACGACCAGATGGTTGCTTAACCAAATGTGGTGACTTAAACAATAGAACAGGTAATTAGGTATCATGCCAACTAGAAACTTCTCCCATACAGGATAAACCACTCTGGTAAGATACCTCTAAAGAGGCATATTCTCATAAACCAACCTTTGTCGCCCAACGATGGCAATACTGTTAATCTAATAACTCAACATATAGCTAAAACGCATGACCACAAGGCAACCCGAAACATGACAACATGCGACATGTGCCTGTACCATTACATAACTCCACAGTTTTGTATCCTTCGACGATCAATCAACTTCGTAAACTCTCTCTTCCAACAGCAAATCCAACAAACAACCCAATTAAGGCATCTTTGCATTCTTTTTTTTTTTTTGCTTTAGCCTAATCACTCAGTTCATCCAATGGTCCATCTAAATAAACAAAAAAATCAATGCAAACAACTAAATACGACTATAACTTGACTATAGTGAAATTAACTTATTAAATACGCACCTTTATATTTTTCCCGACGTTCACAATACCATCCTTGCACAAGCTTTCTGTACCACTCCATTAGGTTTGTAATCGAAACTATTCTGACATCTCTTGTTACACTATTGATTGACTCATGCTTAGTAGACGGTCATGTAATTTTAAATATCACTTGATTGCAATATGCCCTGGAACGGCATCCTTTCAAACAATTCAACACCCGCTTCAATCAACTTCTCGTATACATCTGGTCTTTTTGATCGAAGTTCATTTATTGCCATTCCAAAATCTTCAACAGTGTAAGCTTTGCACATCTTCCAGAATACACACTGCATCTTAATACTCTTCAATTTGCAATTCATCATCAAATGCCTACAACAATAACCATGAAATGCATTTGGAAATACAGCTTCGCAAGACGATAAGATTGCTGCATGTCTATCAGATATGATAGTCAAATTTGGAATTTCCCCTATACATTCTTTCAACTTCGACAAAAACCAATGTCCATTGAATGACCAATTTTTCAGTTTAACGCATTTGAGTACACACCACGATGCAATTGTATAATCTGATTGTTCCATCCATTCCAACCGCCTAACAGATTTTGCCTTCGTATCTGCATTTAAGATGTGTTTGCATCAATTTATTATCAACGTCGCATATGGTATTTAAAGCTCCGAATCAAATTACATAAGGCATAATTAGTTAATGACAATTACAATTGAAAAAAATATTATTCAACATTTATTATATAAAATACTTACCACAACACCAAAAGCAATAAAAACCACCTTAAAAGATCGTCGTCATCATTCTCAATGTGTTGGTAAACAGTGTCATCCATTTTGTCAACTCTAAATTATGACAATAATACGGTAATTCTGCAAAAGATGCCACCGGGCAACCCGAAATATATTCCAACGCAACATTCTTTGCTCTCCATGCTTGTTTATAACTTATATCAATGTTCATGTCCGTGTATATGCTTTGTTTTATGTCCTTTCCCTTGTAGATTCTAGTGTTATCTTTGAACTTAGGTTCTAGTAAACGACCCAACAATTTTGCTGTAGCATTACGATGATGCATACCTATTTGTGTTTTAGGGCAAGTGTGATGGTCGTGTATGGTTTTTAATTCCTATTTACTACTACCGTTGCACTTACTTGATATTATTTTCCAATTGCAATCATCACATTGACCTATAATTCGACATCATACCGTGTTTTGGATCCGAATTCTAGTCCTTAAACTGATAACCCGTCTAAAAAGAGCTTATATAACTAATTTCAATACATAACATAATTCTTTCTATCAAATCTCTCACCCTTTTTTTTTCAAAATACGAGCCGGCATGTATGCTGTGTCTCTGTGGTTTGATAAGTGGATGCGAATTTGGTGGATTAGGGATGTAATTTTAATGTATTTATTGCCCAAAGATTCATAAATACAATGTCGGATTCGCCTCATTATTTTCAAAACGTTTCATTTTTTATTAATAAAGGCATATAAATAATTGATATCACAATTCATAGAAGTAGAAGGTTTTGAATTTAAGCATTTCTTAATCGTTTTAAAAAAAAGAGTTTGAGTCGTACCTTTGAAGTTGCTAAAGTTATTGATGAAAAATATGACATCATCCTCATCTACTATGTGGACGAACCTTGTACCAACCTTATAAGTTATCATGACATCGCACGTATCGTTCAAGTTGAACTTTTTCTTCATATAAGAAAGTAGTTCATTGTAACTAATATCTTTTCTTAGTGTAACACCAAAAGTCATTTTTTCATAAACGAAATATAAACTAATTTCATCACTTGATTCACCCATTTTTTTGTATTAATAATTCAGCTTACAAACCATTTGTTTGTATATATAGGTAAATGTAACTACTCGACTGGCAACTGCTCAACTAGTAAATTACACTTTGATCTAACAATTAATAAATGTTAGTAAGTAACTTTACATTTAATAGATATAAATAAACTCAACAACCTATAAGTACTTTATATATGTATTATTTTTCAAGGATAAGTTGACCTACACGACCGTGCCTACTCGACTGGGCACAAACTGCTCAACTAGTAAATTATATTTTGATTTGACAATTAATAAATGTTAGCAAGTAACTTTACATTTAATAGATATAAATAAACTCAACAACCTATAAGTACTTTATATATTTATTATTTTTAAAGATAAGTTGACTACTCGACCGTTGACTACTCGACATATAGGCAACTTCTCACTAGTAAAATACACTTTGATTTGACAATATTAATAAATGTTATTAAGTACTTTATACATTTAATTATAAGATCATAAATAAACTCAATAACCTATAAGTACTTTATATATTTATTATTTTTTAAGGATAAGTTGACTACTCGACCGTTGACTACTCGACTGACAACTGCTCAACTAGTAAATTACACTTTGATTTGACAATTAATAGATGTTAGTAAGTAAATTTACAATTAATTAATATAAATAAACTCAACAACCTATAAGCACTTTATATATTTATTATTTTTTTAAGGATAATTTGACTACCTCGACCGTATGATACTCGATTGACAACATGCTTATCACAGTAAATTACACTTTGAATATGACAATTAATAAATGTTAGTAAGTAACTTTACATTTAATAGATATAAATAAACTCAACAACCTATAGATTAATCTTATATATTTATTATTTTTTAAGGATAAGTTGACTACTCGAGCCATTGACTACTCGACTGGCAACTGTCAACTAGTAAATTACAACTTTGATTTTACAATTTATAAATGTTAGTTAAGTAACTTTAATTTAATAGATTGAATAAACTCAACAGACTATAAGTACTTTATATATTTATTATTTTTTAAGGATAAATTGACTACTCGAGACCAGTTGAATACTTACTTCGACTTGACCAACTACTCCACCTATAAATTACAACTTAGATTTGACAATTAATAAATGTTAGTAAAGTACCTATAATTTTTTAAGGATAACATTAAAATTCTACCACAACTAAACTACCAAAATCGTATTATATAATACTCCATCTAACTTAAAAACTCACCTTGTACAAATCAAATTTTTACCTTATAAACCACTACTAGTTACTTACTTCATTTAATTTTGTTGGTAATTAACACACCAAAATAAAACAACAATTAAAAAACAAATGTAATTAACTATTTGTTTTTCACGAAGCAGTATTCTAAATCTGAAGGCCTAGACATCACACAATTTGGTAGCGATAAAGTTATTTTCGAAAACTGGGTTAATTCTTTAATATTAGTTATTTGTTAATATTGGTTATTTTCGTTATTATTACTTTACATATTTGTGTTTTTTAAAGTTGATCTTTGTTAAGTGTTATTTTATAATCTTTACACAGGAATTCATATTCATGTGATGAAATCGTGTTAGATATTTTCTACAATGGGTGGTTGAAGATCCAATCCAGATGGCCTTGGCTTATCTAGAAAAAATGGTCAAATTTTATTTCGAGCACAAGATCATTTATCCATCTTAGTTTGTGTATCAAACTTGTCTGTCTCTTTTGGAAACTATTATCAAGTTGCTTGTAAACCCGATTATTGCCTAGAAGAAGGATTGACTATTGTTGAAAATGATAGGGATGTAAAAATAATGTATGAAATGGCCGACTTGCATGGTCACCTTGAAGTGCATGTTGCTCATTTTCCTCAATACCTAGTAACTGAATACTATTTGAAGAACTTATGTGTTGATGAGATAGACGATGAGGTGACGAAACAACTTCTAAGTGACCAAAAGATTTACAAAGAGGTTTCTGGTTTGTCATTGGAAGAGATGCGTGCATGGGAAAAAAAGCGCAATCATCACCATGTTACCTAATATCTCCTAATCCTCTTAAGGCTAAATGTTTCCCTAGTGACTTAAAAGGCAAGTCTCTTTTGGACGACTTTGATGAGGAAGAAGGTGAAGGTTTGGGATCATTAAGCTCTAAACGTTTAAGTGGTGACTTAAAAGGCAAGTCTCTTTTGGACGACTTTGAGAAGGTAGAAGGTGAAGGTGAAGGTTTGGGATCGTCAAGCTCTAAGTTTCGTTTGGTTTAAGTGTTCACGTTTGGTTGTCACAATCTGTTGAATTTCCTTTATGTTTATCTAGTGACATAAGTTTCGTTTATTTTAGTTGTTGGTCACAATGTTCCTAGGATCTTTATCTTAGTTGTAATTTAGTTTATCTTTATTGTAATTTCTCGTATCTTATTTGTAATTTCATTTCTATGTTTTAATCCAAGTTAACTTCTTTTTTAATGTTATAACTAGTTATTTTTCTCGAATAGATCAAAACTTCCAAATACATAAAAAGAGTTTTATACAAAATATTCACCTTTTTACCACAAATTTATTACTAATAAATATTCACCTAACATGAAGTAAATATACTCAACCACTTTCTTTTTTCTCCTTATATATATACATCTATTAACAAGTGTTTTTATACACCAAACAAATTTCAACTACTACATGGAAAACCCGGACGTCAATAACAACTTGTGTAGGAACTGTGGAGCAAGAACTACAATAACAACTTCATGGACTCCTAGAAACCCCGGACGTCGTTTTCACCTTTACAAAAATTGTGGTTTAAGTCATTGGTTTGATCCGCCAATGTGTGCAAGAGCTGTGACTATCATTCCGGGTTTATTGAGAAGAATCAATCATTTAGAAGAAAATGCAAGGGTAAATGCTAGTGAAGCAAGAAGAATGAAAGTTATTCTATTGTTTAGTTTGTTTATTTTTGTTTTGTATTTCTTCATGAAAGAATGAAAGAATCTTCATATGCTTTTAATTAACAAGTGTTTGTAGACACTATTTTAGTTTTGAATAAAATTTTTAAGTTTAATTATTTGCTAAGGGTATTTTATGTTTAATTATTAATATTTGTAAACGTAAGTAAAATTATTGTATAGTTTAAGGGTGGTGTATGTTAATTATCCAACTTGTCATTCTTGTTGCAGCTATATTGTGGTTGGTTTTTGATAGCTTTTTTGGCTCGTGGGTCCTGCATAAATTTCGGGCATTCACATTGTGGTTCTCTTTATAATTGAGTCAGTAGGTTTTTGTGTTTTTTGTAGATGTATAGTGTTTTTGTCTTAGATTAGTTTGTATTTGGTCTTGCTTTTTTGTTTGTTCCTATGTCCATTGTATTTGTTGTAGATCCTTAGTTTGTAGTTTTTGTTTGGTTTGGTTTATATAAATGGCCTTTCAAAAATAATATCCAAATTTTGTTTGGGTGTTTGGGTTAAGTAGTTTAGATTTTAGTGTTTAAAATGGATTTGATAAGCTCTTATTAGGTCTATATGCTAGTTCTCATAAGCTAGGAATTAGTTTTGTTATGTTTTGTAGTTAGTTTTAATAAAAAAAAGTCAAGTCTCTGCTTATTAGTTGAACTTTTCAAAAGTCTATTTGAAATGTGGTATTTGTGCGTACATTGCGGGTCCTGCACCGAACCGCATCCTGTTTCGTACTTGATAGGTGTTCTTGAAGGACACTGATGAGCGAGCATGTGCGTACATTGCGGGTCCTGCACCGAACCGCTGGGGATATACAGTTGACGGAACAGACCTTCTTGTGTCTATAAGTAATGCGTCAGCTAACAATGGATATATTACAAACACATAAAACTATATCTCACCTTTTTGACAGATTCAGAAAACCAAGGCACACCATAAGTCACCCCATCAACATAACAACACGGCATCTTATCCCCAAGCATAAAAGTGTTAAAAAAATGGACCGCAAATTGCCCAATCAGCTTCTGCCGGTCTATAATGCCACAGATATAACACCCATATATCTAGATGCTGTTATGATTCAAATTATATATCAGATATTTACATTTAATTATTTTAGCGAAATTTTAAAGATGTTATAAATTACATACCGTATCAGACAGCCACCCACGCCTTTCTTTGCCTATACCCAATAAACTTTCCCAGAATTTAGAACACACAAATGAACCTTCATTTGTCCATGGAAAGTAAAAACACTTATCTTTGTTGTCTCGCAACATATCACTAATTTCAGGAGGCACAATCGTTCTTGTTTTTTAAGCATGTTTTGGGTGAAATAAATCCTAACAAAAGAATAAAAGTGGATGGTAACAACAACATAGCAAGTACAAATAAACAAAGGCCTAGTGTATTGCTTTGAATACTTTGAAGTAGATAATCATAGATAGAGGAGTTACATACCTCTTTCCAATCTGGAATGACTTTACCATCATGGGCGGTTAAAGGCAGACCCCTCTTTTTTACTTTCTTATTCCTAGCACGCACTTTATGATTTTGTTGGGTAGATTCAGGCTGGATCATGTATGGTGATACGCGATACTTACTCGCTTTAGCCTCTCGTTGAACCTGAAAATAAAGGTATGTAAATGAACTATAACTTTGTTATGTGTTACACAATAGATAAGGTTTAAAGAGGCTTTTAAGGTAAGTGTTATTAACCTTAGCATCATTGGCCTCTTCAACAAAATCGCAAGTATGTGACTGAGTCTCAGAAATCATTGATTTTGATGTTTCGCCACTTTTGCATCCTTCAACGGGAGTTTCAATCACCATGGGTTGAATTGGCGACTGATTATGAAATTTTGACAAATATGTGATTGCGTTATTTAGGTAAAAAATGATAGTTAACATTATAGGATAAGGATATGTTTACCTCTTTAGGAATATCAAAATTGATTATCTTCATAAGAGCATCAACTGCAATCTTTTCGGCTCCTGCTAGTGGAACTTCACAATTCTTTGATGAAACCTGTTGGTGCTCTTCAACAATGAAATTCGGACCTGACAATTGTGGTTCCTCTAACACCTGTATAAATACAAGTAGGGGAATGTCAATATTTCATGTTGGTGTTGGTTGTGATGGTGATTACACTGAACAACTTGGTAGTGGAGCGTTTGACAACAAATTTTTTTTTGTTTACATATATTCTCCATTACAAAGTTTCACAAAGGCACAAATAACATCATTGACTCAAACTTGGCGCTTGACATGGCTCGTCTACTTGAGTTATACTATTCTTAAATGATATAGCCTATTCTACATAACATTAATCAACACACATTCTGGGGTCGAAGGCATCATTCTGGATGTAAAATAGTAGCCATAGAGGCAGAATACACTAACCTCATCATTAAGCAAAATTTTCCATTCAACAGTTTGGTCAAAATCATGAATCAAATTCTTGTCTGCCACATTTTGGTCAAATTCATTTTGCTCTACAACCTGTACATATACACAAAATGACAGTAGATAGAACTTTAACAAGCATAATCAATCACAAAACTAGTAATAAATGGTTATTCTATATGATGTAAAACACACCTTTGGATCATGATCGAAATCCATAGAATCATTATGCACATTATTTGCATTTATATCAGTTGCACATGAGGTCTGCAAAAAGGAAGAATTTTAGTCAAATTACTAAGTAAACAAAACGTCTAATAAATTATTATGTTAAACTAAGTAAACGACAAACCTTAACAGAACTATCAACGCACATAGACTCTTTATTTCCAGCCTTAACATCAGATCCACACGATGGCTGAAAACAGACATGATTGTTTAGTAAACAAATACATATAAGGAAACAAAACATAAATCATCAAATAAACATACATTTTTATCAACAGACATACACTCTGCAACAACATTTGAGGTCTGAAATAAAACATAAATCATCAAATAATGAAAATAGCTCAATGCATAGCAGAAAAAAACATAAATCATCAAATAAACATCACAAACATACATTTTTATCAACAGACATACACTTTGCAGCCACATTTGAGTTATGTAATAAAACATAAATCATCAAATAACGAAAATAGCTCAATGCATAGCAGAAACAAAAAATGTTACCTTTTCAAGATTAGGAGATCTAGGTATCTTCAAAAAAAAAAATCCTCAATTGATGTTATACGTCTCTGAAATTCTACTTCCATACCCGTGATCTTCTTCATAAGAGCAACACGATTATGTGGATTTTCAGTCAAACTACCAAAATCCTGCAAAAATATGGTAATTTATGTTAAATAATTATATAAGTTTAAAAAAGTACTGTATAATTATATAGATATATATATACTTTATAAAAAAAACAAAACCTTACATGATCATCAAATTCCATACTATTGCTAAACACATTAGTAACATGACTATCAGATGTCTGCATTGAAAAATAAGGTATTGTGTTAGCTAATAAAATAAGGATATATTTTATAGAAGTATCGAACCTTATGATGATTAACAAATTGCTCAACTGCGGTTATACGACTCTGAAAATCCCGTTGCATATCAAAAATATTCTTTAAAAGCTCTGGTGCATACAGCTTGCCTTACCACCATTTAAGAGTCAAGCCTCCTTTTCTGATAGAGGGGAGTGAGAAAGAAATAGATTTTCGGATCGCCTAATTCAATAGCTCAAAAATCACACACACATCACCAACTGTGGCGACATCGTTACCATCTTTGCAGTAATAAAAACCTAACTTACTAATTGTAACATTAATCAAGTAATTTAAGCGTGAATTCGCATTCTGACAATGAGGAGAAAAGTAAGATTAACATTAAAGAATAACTAATTTTGCCTAATAAGGTCCAATTTATATTAATGATTTATTTTTTTTGAAATTTGTTGTACTATTAACAACATATAAAGACAATGTTTCTATCTGATATGGAACACATTTGGTAGAAAAAATGCCTAAAAATGTGTTTGTTGAAATTGCACACTATGTGTTTGATATAATGTCTGAATGTATTTTATTATTACATCTAGACTAAGCATTCACACACTTGTTAGTTTGATTCGGGCATCACTTAATTACATCGTTTGTTTTGTCAGTAGTGCATCAAAAACTGTGTTACAACATAATAAGAGCATTATGTTATAAGTTAGTAAATCTTTTAGTTTGATTATTAAATCTAAAATAAGTGTTAGCGCATGATCAGGGCGTCAAGTGAATTGTTACAACATTTTTTTGTGTCATTAGTGCATACAAAAATGTATTATTGCATCTCTTTTTATGATAAGATCAGTATGTTAAGTTAGAGCATTTGTTTGTTTGTGTGGTTAGTGCAACAATTAAAAAAGTTAGGGCATCTGTTTGTATGTTTGTTTAAAGCATATGTTTTAATTTTGTACTAAGGAATTAGTTTTTTGTTTAAGGAATATGTTTAAGAGTGTATTAGGGCATCAGTTTAAGACTGTATTGTGGCATCTGTTTAAGACTATATTAGGTCATCAGGGTATTAAAACATCAGTTTGTTTGTTTAAGGAATATGTTATGAAGACTGTATAAGGGCATCAGCTTAAGAATGTATTAAGGCATCAGTTTAAGACTATATTAAGGCATCATCGTATTAAAACATCACATAAGTTTGTTTATGTAAGGAATATGTATTAAGAGTTGAGAAATTATAGCTCAGTTTAAAAGTATGTATTAGGCATCAGTTTAAGACTATATTAGGGCATCAGAGTATTAAAACATCAGTTTGTTTATTTAAGGAATATGTTTTAAGAGTGTAGTAGGGAATCAGTTTAAGACTATATTATGACATCAATTTGTTTGTTTAAGGAATATGTCTTAATTAGGCATCAGTTTAGAAATGTATTAGGGGATCAATTTAAGACAGTAGTAGGGCAGCAGTTTAAGATTATATTAAGGTGTCATTGTGTATGTTTAGTGAGAACGTTGTTAAAAAGCTGTAATTTTTTAAGCATCATAATAATGGAACAAGTAGAATAGACATGATGGGTCAAAATTGGTTCGAGTTAAAATCTGACATATTAACAGGGTCTGATATCGTTATAATTTTTATAATTGATAGTGTTAAATCCCTTTTAGTTAATTTTTTATTGAACCTTTTAAGTATATATTAGAGAAGGAACTTCTGATCCATTACTTTCTTTTGGCGCATAATTGATTTCTCCAGATGATTTGTTGCGGGCGTGTTCACTGTAGGAGACGTTTAATATGTATTTACAACGCAATCATGCATCTCTTTATGTGTTTCTATTGAATAATTTGTGCTAGTAATTATGAAAATTGTTGATACTTATTAATCTTTATTCTAGTAATTAGTTTGCCTTTACATGTTTTTAGATGACTCCCTTTATTTGACCTGTTATATTCCAGACTAGTAATGCTTAAGAAGTTTGAGAGCGGGGTGATGGTCATCCAAAACAAAAGTTAATGATTGGTTTGTGGCTGTAAATTTTGGTTTAGTGGAACCAGACTGTTTTTCAAAAGTAGATAATGTGTTATTGCTGCAACTTCAGCTAATGATTGGTTCGTGGCTGCGAATTTTGTTTCAATTCGTCTGCAAGTATAGTGTCAACTCGTCTGAAGCAGTTTGTTTATTAGAAGTGAATTATGTGGTGTGGCAGCAAGTTCATCAACTATTTTGGTTTTGAGGTTGCATGTTTGTTTTAATCATTTACAACTTAGCTTCAACTCCTATTGCAAGTTTTAGTTTACGTGCCTTAATTTAGTATGTTATGTCAGCAAGTGGCATTGTTGTCTTTTTGGATTTTGAGCTCATGTAACTTCCAAGTTATTATCAATTGGATTTGGAGATTATATAACTTACAATACATTAAAGCATCTGTATGTTTATTTTAAGGCAACTGTGTAAATATCTTAAGGCATATGAGATAAATTAAAAGCATTTGTTTGTTAATTTTAAGGCATCAGTTTGTTAATTTTAAGGCATCTGTTTGTTTAGTTTAATGCATATGTTTGTTCAGTATATGGCATGCACTTGTTTAATTTAAGGCATCCCTGTGAATACATTAAGGCATCTGTTTGTTTTATTAAAGCATCTGTGTGAATCACTTAATGCATATGTGATCAATTAAATGCATATGTTTGTTAAATTTAAGGCATCAGATTATTAAATTTAAGGCATCTGTTTGTTCAGTCTAATGCATATGTTTGTTTAGTATAAGGCATGTGCTTGTTTAGTTTAAGGCATCTTTGTGAATACATTAAGGCATTTGTTTGTTTATTTTAAGGCATCTGTGTGAATCACTTAATGCATATGTGATCAATTAAAAGCATTTGTTTATTAAATTTAAGGCATCTATTTGTTAAATTTAAGGCATCTGTGTGAATCTCTTAATGCATATGTGATAAATTTAAGGCATCTCTTTGTTAAATTTAAGGCATCCGTTTGTTCGGTTTAATGCATATGTTTGTTTAGTATAAGGCATGTGCTTGTTTAGTTTAAGGCATCTTTGTGAATGCATTAAGGCACATGTTTGTTTATTTTAAGGCTTCCGTGTGAATCTCTTAATGCATATGTGATAAATTAAAAGCATTTGTTTGTTAAATTAAAGGCATCTGTTTGTTAAATTTAAGGCATTTGTTTCTTCGGTTTAATGGATATGTTTGTTTAGTATAAGGCATGTGCTTATTTAGTTTAAGGCATCTCTGTGAATACATTAAGGCATCTGTTTGTTTATTTTAATGCATCTATGTGAATCACTTAATGCATATGTGATAAATTAAAAGCATTTGTTTGTTAAATTTAAGGCATCTGTTTGTTCAGTTTAATGCATATGTTTGTTTAGTATAAGGCATGTGCTTGTTTAGTTTAAGGCATCTCTTTGAATATATTAAGGCATCTGATTTGTTTATTTTAAGGCATCTATATGAATCACTTAATGCATCTGTTTGTTAAGTTTAAATGCATATGTTTGTTTAGTATAAGGTATGTGCTTGTTTAGTAGGCATTTGTTTGTTTATTTTAAAGCATCTGTGTGAATCTCTTAATGCATATGTTTGTTTAGTATAAGGTATGTGCTTGTTTAGTAGGCATTTGTTTATTTATTTTAAAGCATCTGTGTGAATCTCTTAATGCATATGTTTGTTAAATTTAAGGTATCTGTTTGTTAAATTTAGGGCATATGTTTGTTTAGTTTAATGCATATGTTTGTTTAGTATAAGGCATGTGCTTATTTAGTTTAAGGCATCTCTATGAATACATTAAGACATCTATTTGATTATTTTAAGGCATATGTGTGAATATCTTAATGCATATGTGATAAATTAAAAGCATTTGTATGTTAAATTTAAAGCATTTGTTTGTTAAATTTAAGGAATCTGATTATTCAGTTTAATTGCATATGTTTATTGTATAATGCATAATGCTTGATGTAAAGTAGTTTCCTTATTGAATTTCATGTTCAACCCAAATAGACATATTTGGGCTATTAGATAGTTGCAGACACATATATGTGTTTCCCATGTTTGACTACCTACTAAGGAACATATTCGTTAATTAACCCATCTTTTTTTAGGTAAAGGGTTTCCATGGTAAATAGTTCCTTAATTAACCCATCTATAACTAAGTGGGTCGAAATGTCACTTATAGAAGTTGGTATTATGTTTCTTCTCAGTGTTTATTTTAGATGTGTCATATTTACCTGTGCCAATCCAAACACACCTTTATAATACACAATAAGTATTATTCGTGCATCCGTTTGAGGTAAATTAATGCATCCGTTTGTATCATAATAGGGCATCCAAATATCATGTCATAGAGGATTAGAGAATTAGGACATCAATGAGTATTATTAGGGCATCAATGATATACTAAAACTTACAAGATCTAAAGAGAATGATATACTAAAACTTGATATATATTATAAACCATCTGCAAAATTCTCAATGTAAATTTAAAATCAGTAGCAAAATTACATATATAACATTACAAAAGTTCATAAAATACGATACAAAAAGAGCCCTTTATGATATTACCAGGAACCCGGTCAAAGCCAAATTTTCTTCAACTTCCCAGAACCAACCAACTACAAACTTCACATACACTAATAAATAATCTTCTTCTCCACTTCCATTCTCACGGTGAGCGATACTTGAACTTTTTTTACCTTTTGCTCTAACTTTACCCATCTAATAAATACTCAAAAGATATCAACCTCTAAATGATTTGTTGTATCTGCAAAAAAAAGAGATAATCACATCTGTATGTCTGCACACATGTTGGTCGTTGAAAACAAAGTGGACAATTGTTTGAAATGCTAATTGAAGTGCATTGAATAAGTAACTAACTGACATTTCACAATAAGGCATTCAACTTTTTTGGCATGAAACAAAATCAGTATTTTCAAATTTGATTGGATTTTTCAAACAACATGTAAAACTGGTAACAGATTATAACACATTCAATAAATACACTAAACTTTAAAGCACCACCGCAACAAAGAACAAAAACAGGCCAAGAGATGCAAAACTAACCGACGAGTATGCAGAATACGGTACACACAGCATTTGACCCTTCGTTTATGATGCAAAAAATATCTTTGTTGACTACAATTACTTTCAGTTCGTTATTATCTTAGGTATAAAATGATATCAAGTAAATTTAATTCACAAGTGCAATTCCAACCACTCACATTCATGGTTGGTATCAACTACATGATAAACAATAAGGAATGCTTACTTTGAACAACATTTGTCATCTACCCACATCGCACATTGTCGACACATCTTGGGTAGTAACCTATAAAATATAACATATTATAAGAAAATTTTGAAATTCACTAGTATTAAAATGTGTATCTAGAAACTACCATAACCAATGCAAGAACTTATACCTAAAGTATCACCAACAGACCACCCAATCGACCATATTGCATCTAGAACTTATACCTACAACACAAGTTTTCGTTAATAAACTAAAACTATACATAACATGTCATAACTAAATGATACTCTTTATTGCTTACCTGTATCCTTCGAGCAACTTAAGTATCTGGTAGTTGAACCAAAAATCCTTGGTTTCAACAATCACAGGTGTCTTACTAGCAGTAAGAGTCTTTAATTCATCAGATGTCATATTTCCAAGAATATTGATATAAAAAAGGTGTATATGTCATGTTATTACAGCACAATACTTATCATAACTTTATCCAACGTAGACTTTAGCTCAGGGCTTAATGCTACAATTACATGAAAGTCGTATTTAGAATGAAGTAAGTTATTTTCTTTACAACAAAACAATAGGAGACTAGTAGAATTTATAAAAAACACATAAAATACGTATGTATACAAATAAAGTCCACATTTCAAGTAGTATTCTTTATAACTACTACTGTATCTATATGCAACAAAATATACTAGCTCCATATAAAAGACCTTTAAAACTTAATATGATGGAGGATAACATACTCAAGCATATAATTGTTATGTGTATAAATGCTATTATAAACAAATCACCACACAAACATAGTGAAACTACACATTTTTAGCTACGTTTTAACCAGCTCTCAAAGAAGAAGAGGTACTGCAACAAACCCTCCTAGAATATGGGAAGTTGACTCGGCTTGACTCGGCTCGGCTCGATATATAATAGCTAAAACCTGTAACTTAAGGTCGTAGCACAAGTAATTGAAATCCAAATCTAAAATCATCTTCCCTAAATCATATAGGGTATCATAGTGTAACTAAAACCTATTCGTAAAAATTAGGGCATCATGGTATAAAATTAGGGCATCACAGTCATAAAATCTTATTATGACATTTTATCAAACACTTGGTGTGCAGTTTTTCCAAACACGTTTTACAACTCTTTTTTCTCAAATTTAATTCAAATAACTAAACTATACAATGCATCATATCCTAAAACTCTTAAAAACCAATACATATGTGAACAACACATTATGATTACCTAATAAAAATTAATAAATCAAAATTGTACCTCATAAAAAACAGCAATGAGAACAAATAACCTGCAATGGTGTATATCAGCTTTGTATTTGATTTTATATAACAAAACTAACAAAAATCAAATAGAAATATGTTAATAAACTTAGTTTGTTAATCGATTTGATAAATTAGAACGGTATGATTTCGAGAATCTGATATAGAATCTGAGAATTTATAACGTGATGATTTCATCAATTTGTTCTTTGTGAATCAAGATTATAAAGAAGAAAAATACAGGATCGTGAATCTAATCAGATGATTTCATCAAATATGTTCATCGTGAATCAATTTGTTCGTCGTGAATCGAGATTAACGATATGATTTCATCAAATTTCGTAAATCTGATGTTGTCATTTTATAGAGAGAGAAAAAAAATACATGATGGTGAAATGAGAAAGAAGAAAAAGAAAAAAATAGGCATTATGTATGAAAGGTGCGAATTTACAAAACCCTCCCTTAAATAACGAAGGTAGTTACAATTAGGTCCTTGTAGTTTGGTCTGAAAAAAAGTGGGGAAAGAGGCTTGATCTAACGGCTGGGAAGTGGTTTTCTAGGTTTTCCACCGAGATGAAGTTTTCTCATGATCCCATCTCTCTCTCTCTCTCTTATCTCTCTTCTCTATATAATATATATAATATATATATATATATATATATATACACTTTATAAAAAACAAAACCTTACATGATGATCAAATTTCATACTATTGCTAAACACATTAGTAACATGACTATCAGATCCAATTTTAGATGTTTGCATTGAAAAATAAGGTATTGTGTTAGCTAATAAAAAACGCTGATATTTTATATAGAATATTTTTAGGAGATCAAACCTTATATGTTAACAAATTTGATCAACTACGGTTATACGACTCGAAAATCCTGTTGCATATCAAAATTCTTTTTTAAAAGCTCTGTACACTCAACCTTCATCACATCATGTGAACATCTGTACACTCAAACCTTGCACAACACATGGTGAACATGTACGGACAACACCTCACAGTGAACCTCGTCGTAATGTGTAGAGAACAACTACTCGTCTTAACACTACTTTCTTTTTTCGAAGTCCATCATGATGTACTTGCCTTTGACACATTATGAAAATACTCTAAACTCATTCTCCACCAATTCTGTTTAAATCCTCATCAAAATGATAAGGGTACAAACATATGCCACACATCCCTAGTAATACATTCCCTTTTCTCTCAACCCACATCGCTTTTTGAATTAGGATAGGTTTCCAATAACCATATCTGGAAAAATAACAAAACAAAGTGAATTTACTAATCAACCGTATAAATTTAAAAAAACTATTATTAATTTAAATAAAGAACTTGACTAACCTTAAAGGCAAAAACAAAACCCTGCAAGTATATTTAGCATGAATTTCGGGCCTATAAATGCAATTTTTTTAAATGACTTCACAGATTGATCTATCATTATTGTATACCCTTTTGTGAACTGATTCTACTTAAGAAGAACGAGCGAATTAAATATTCAAGAATCATCCACAGGACTCACCCACGGGGGAAATCAATTTGCCATGCTGATAATCATCAACTATCCCAAAAGCCTTTCTATAACGTGTCTTTAGCTCAAAAATCGCCCTTAAAAAACAAAATCTAACGCCAAAAGCAAACAAACACGGACATCATCATCATCCAATAGCTTGTTAAACTCAGTATGGTTGTTGAGTAGCTTATTAAGATCAAGGCCCTTAACACTAGAATTTTCGGGAAATACACGCTCATGGAAACAAGAGTTAACTCCTTTCAAGTGGTCTAACGAACAATCCCCGAAAAGAAAACCGGTAAACAAAACTCATGCCTTCCAAACTCAATTGTGTTTGGCCCAATATCAAAGGTAAAAGGAATATCAGTACTAGGATCTTTGACATTTCTTTGATTTGTAAGCAATATTAATCAAATGTTATCCATGCTCTTGTGTTCTTATATCTAACCACAAGACCATAAACAGTGCTTCTAACTTTTTATAACGTTCAGGTTGAAGCAACTTACTTTCCTATTGTTTATCAGTAGATATAACCCCTTTTTAAAAAAACTTCTTCGCACTGACTTTGGCATCATAAACCTAGATTGATTAAAAAATAATTATAAAACTACTTCATAACATTAAACATAAACTATTTATCTGAATTAAATCAAAATAAATTAGACAATATTACCATATCCAAGCTTAAACCTCCAACATAGCCTATATATGAGAAAACCCCATAGCGATAAATGATTCAGTGAGAATCAAACCAACTATAAAACCCACCTTCAATCGACCAACCTTTAACGAGTAAACCAGAATTTAAATGACGAACACAATCAATCGACCAGTGAAATGTTTTTGATCGTTATGAGTATAGTGTCTGTTTTTGAAAATATTAAATGGTTTTATCGGTTTAAGTGAATCTGTTGTGTTAAGGATTAAGTGTGGAGTGTTTTGGAGTAAAGTGTGTGTTTTTGTAATATACGGTTACCAAGAAAATCTTAATTATTGAGTTTTTGTTCTTCCAGGCAATAAAGCAAAAAGTACAAAAGTACAAAATAGTTTGAGATCGAGCTTTTAAGTTGAGTAGCCGATCAGACGAATCACTTGAGGGTAAATAGGACAAAAATAAATAGGCCTCAATTAATGACATTAGAACAC
The DNA here is from genome assembly GCA_026074375.1 of Tanacetum coccineum. Taxonomy (NCBI): domain Eukaryota; kingdom Viridiplantae; phylum Streptophyta; class Magnoliopsida; order Asterales; family Asteraceae; genus Tanacetum; species Tanacetum coccineum. Next base: position 60,922 of record BQNB010009036.1, read on the forward strand.
GTTAAAAAAAAGAGTGGAGTGAGCGTAGTCTATAATTTGCGAGATTACCAATTGGAATAAGGGATAAAACATGACTACTATATTGGAACTCAAATTACATTTGGAGCTCAAAACCGTACTTACCCCTCATTTAGTGATTGAGTTGAGATCTTTTAAGTTTAGAAGGTACATCTAACTGGCGGCAAACTCAATCGAAAATTGAACCCCGAATCGAGAAATCGAGTCGAATCGAACCGATAAGATCTAATTCAGTTCGGTTATGTATAATTACGGTTGTTGGTTTCGGTTTTTCTCGAGTCGGTTTAGGTCGGGTCAAAGCAAGGCAGATTACACATAAACTATTTAAATCGGTTTCGATCTCCAGACAACTTCGGCTACAGTTTCACTCTCTTAAGACTTCGGTTTGTTCTCGGTTTTCCGTTTTCGTCAATTTGTTTTCCGGTTCAGGCAAGTTTATTCGGTTGGATTCGAGTTTAACCGTTGCTCGGTTATGTGCATATAATCAGAAGAGTAAATTGCAAAAATGGTCCTTGTGGTTTGGCCAAATTGCAGATTTGGTCCGTTGAATTTCGAAATTGCAAAAACAGTCCGTATTTTGAAGGTTTGGTTCCACTTTTGGTCCTTGGTCGACCTAAAATGACTAAAATACCTCTCTGTTCTTTTACAAAAACCGTCCGTTAAGAGGGGTATTTTAGTCATTTCAGGTCGAACAAGGACCAAAAGTGAAACCAAACCTTCAAAATACGAACTGTTTTTGCAATTTCGAAATTCGACGGACCAAATCTGCAATTTATGACCAAGACCAAGGACCATTTTTAATTTCCTCTAATCAGTAAGTATGAAAATTTACTTAACAATGTTTGTTATATAACATTTTTAGAGAGATCGACGTCTAAATGGATTCCGGCACCTTTTTCTTTATTATTTTATAACTTTTTATAATTTTAATTTTTTATAATAAAACTTCATAAAATACTAAACATAAAAGTGAAGTAAAGATGTAAAGGTGACACAATCCGTTAAAAGTGAAGTAGATGTGACACAATCCGTTAAGAGAGTTACCAATAACACATCTTTTTAAACATTTTGACCTGACTGGGTTAATCGGTTCCGGTCGAAAAAACAGGTCAAATTAAACCGGGTTTTATATTTTCGAAACCCGGTTAGACCCGCCGGGTTTAAGGTGACCCGGTTTTTGGTTTTTTTATTTTTTTTACAAATAAAGCAAGTTTTTTATATATATCTCCGACGTAATTTTCTTTGTTACATGTTATATTTGTTAGTAAATCGTTTTTAGGCTCAATATAAAGTATATTCATGATTTATCTATATACATTTTTTGTATCATTGCTAATCTTAGTATTTTTTATTTTTTTTAAACCGGGTTGAACCGGTAACCCGTTGACCCGATGACTCGACTGGGTCGATTAGAGACCCGATTCTCAAAACATTGCATTTTCACACTCTGTTCATAAACATAGTAACAAATAACAATGATGGTAATAACCAAATTATTTAAGTTTTGGTAAACAGTTTTGATAAATGTTTCCCTAGAACAATATCAAACCTAAGAGAGTTCAATAGTTCATAGTTGATATGATTATGCAATGTGAATTTTGAATTTTAGCATTTAGACTGTTTCTTTTCTTTCAGATTTAGAAAACTAAAGGCCCGTTTAGTTGGCACCCATAGGTTTTGGATTTGACTTTAGATTGCAAAAACACTTGTTTGTTTTAAAACCCATAAATAAAAAATGGGTATCATGCCTAATAGTCCCACACTTTTGCAATCCTAATACATTAGATGGGTTTTTATTTTTGGTGGGCCCGGTTTTTATATTTTCTCTATCTCTCTCTTATAACAATTTTATTTTTCAATTTAATAAAATTATAAAACATTTATTTAATATTTAATAATATATTTTCTCTCTCTTCATTTATTTTTATCAAATTCAAATTCAAATCCTAATCTAAATCCTAATTCAAATTCAAATCTTAATCCTAAACCCATCTACAAGCTAAACGGAACCTAAAATCTTTGAATAACCTCTAATTCGGGTAAGAGGATGAGTATCTAATGACATCTGACAGCCTAAGTAAAAGCAGCCGACAAATATCCGCTACTCATTGTTGTTTACGTATTTCTTTATTATTCATCTCCATCCAAATGTTCTTTTTCTCTGTGCTATGATTTTATTTTACGATATTATTTTTAGATTAGTAAATGAACCAGAAATTACATCTTTTATATATCATCACAAAAATATTTTATTAAAGCATCCAGATGTTATTTTTTAAATAAACAACATTATATGAATCAGATTCAAACTTTTAAACCGCCTTTCAACATTCAGATTCAGACTTAAAACCTTTTAAAAAACAAACCGCACCTTACCAAATGCTAAACGTATTAAACGACTTATAAGCCATTTAAATGTGTACCGAGTGTTTTACAACACCTCATTTTACGTCATACTAAACTTGTGGAATTTTAATTTCATCAGTAATCATTTTCAACTCGAAATAATTAAAGTGGTGCTGGGTCAACTAGACCGACCTAACTAATTCAATCCCAGCAAAAAAAAGTCCCAAATCCATTATATTTTGTCTCGCTTGCCCCATTCTGCTCACATGTACTGAAAATTTTAAAACTCGTATTTAACATCCAACTGTAAACTTATCATATCAGAGACGAAACGAGACTAGAACGAAATTAACCGTGTGTATATGAGAAAAACGGAACAACTTAACACTATAAATGTATATATTTAGACTACATGCATTCAAAGAAATCGAGATTTAAAAAAAAAATAGCATTACGGCACAAACATCCATAAACGTCCCGAACTTATACCTTATTCCGTCCATGCTTGGCATTGCATGCGTTAAGTACTTATGCTGGACGGAGTGGTGCCAAACTCACCGAGGTGAGTTCCCACTCGCGCGCGACTTGCTACTCCGGTGGTAAAACTCACCTCAGTGAGTTCCAAACGCGAGGTGAGTTTCGGTCGAATTTTTGGTACACTATGTCACATACTCACCGAGTGTGAGTTTTAAAAAATGTGGGCCCCCTTGATTTTATATCCGTTGTATAAAAAAAAATTAAAACCTTACTTTTTACTATAAAATGACTCACTACATTACACACACAACTCCCATATATAAAACAACAAATCTTTTAATAAAACCAAAACAGCTCTCCTAATATAAACACTTCTCCACATTTCTCATTTACGCAAAATGAATTCCGTTATACGTTTATTTATTTATTGGGCAAAAATAAAGGTGCAGAAGAAGAAGAGAAAGTACTAACCGTAAAGAAGACTTTTATTAAACCACGAGCGATTAGTTGTTTATTAAGAATAGAGACGCCGATCAAACTGATGACAAGAAACCACATAAATCGAGATCGTTATGGTGCTCATGGGATCGTTATGATCCGTCCGCTTTTTTTTTTTAGCGAGGAACCGATGTAACGATTAATAAAAATTACGAAATACGTTCAGGGATATGGCTCGCCCCTCATTTTCAACGAGAATATTAACTCTCGCTGTATTGATCATAATCTTCATTCGGTAATAATATTGATTGTACCCGGGAAAAGAAGGCAATTATTTCCCGGGTTGCTAATAGATGCACAACTTCAATTCGTCAATTGGCATAAGAACGGTGTTTCATGTTGAGGTTCCTAGAGATATAGCAAAATGAGCGAGAAGAATTCCCGTGTCATGGCTCTTGATCATTTTTTTTGTCAATCTGTTATTCAAATTTTTGGGCCAGAAGTATTTGAGAAAACCTAAGGTGACTCATGTCAAAAAAGATATTTGCAATCACAAGAAAAAGCACGGGTTTCCGGGGATGTTAGGAAGCCTTGATTGTACGGATTGAGAGTGGTTTGGTTGTCCGTACGCATTTAAAACGCAATACGTTAGACGTGATCATGGTCTGAATCCCTTCATTTTGCTTGAAGCTGTTGCGTCGCAAGACTTATGGATATGACATGCTTTCTTCGGTGTTGTTGGGTCGAACAACGACATCAACGTTTTATATCAATCACCTTTATTTAACGATCTCAAAACCGGACGAGCACCAGAGATTCCTTTTGTGGCTAAACAACCGGCGTAACTTATCCAAGTGATACCTCATCTTGTAGTAATGGGATATACCCGGGCAAATTTTGAGGCGCCACTCACTACTCGATAACTAAGACGGATCCCATAACCAGCTGATGATTACCACAAGCGAATTTTGTATAAGCAAAAGCAGGAATCGACAAGGAAAGATGTCGAACGAGCGTTTGGTGTTCTGAAAAAGAAATGAGTCATACTAGCCAATTCTACACGAGCGCTCAAAAAAGAGATGATTGTTAATATGATGTAAACATGCATCATATTACATAATATGATTCGAAAATACAAAAAATATGTGATATCTCCCAAATGGTTCCCGGAGGAAATGCATCAACCGGACGACCCGTTACGAAACGAGGAACAAGTGCAACAAGTTATTTTGCGTTGAATCAGATCACACAAGCACATCAAAAACCTACGACAAAACGAGTTGCTTGAAACACATTGTCTCTAATGCTTATTTAATCTTATTTGTAATATTCTTATTTAATATTCTGAAGTTCTGTAATGTTTTTCATTTAAAAATAAAAGTTTTCAATTTAGTTAAACCGTTTTTATTAACTTAGTACATTTACGTTTACATAAATATTTATTTTTTTAGTTTATGAATAAAAGTATTTATTAAATTAAAAAAGTGAGTAATGTGAGTTTTAGTTGTAAGGTGAGTTCTTATTACGGTTGAAATGTGAGTTGTAAGATGAGTTTTATTTGAAGAGAGAAAGCTGATATGACGCTGATGTGTCAGGTGGGTTTACCACCACCACTTCATCCAGCATTATGTCAAACTCGCCTTATGTCAAACTCTAATACTTACGTACTAGATAAGACAAGAACATCCAACTACAATCTTCTTTAATAATTATGTAAACAGTGAGCAAATTATTAGGCAAAAAGAAAGTAAGAAGCAAAGGAATGATTACTTCAGCTCATCATGAAGATCCAACAACCACCTTTGATTCTAAACTAAATTCCCTCTTACGTTTAATCATCTTGATTCAAGTAGTTAAATTTTATTTAAATCATTTTCAGTCTTTTCGTTTTTTCTTCTAAAGCAAGGGTCGAGAATGGTACGTAATTTATAGTTGTCCATTAGTCATAATCACTACTAGCTGATAGTTTCTTCTCCCATGTCAAAATTTTATGATCATAACTAAATTATTCTATAGATTTACAACTTTCTTCTAAAGATATTTAAAATTAGAACTATGGTAAAGTGCTGATCATGTTTCATTAAAAGTCAAGTTTCAAGTTAAATACCACATCGTGTGGCATAACTAACACCTGAAACATTTTCAAGCCACGTGAAAATTAAGGTTACCATGATCACTAATTTTTAGACCAAAGTATCGAATGTCATGATTACCAATACAAGAAATAATCAAAATATCATGTTAAACATAGAAATCAAACTAAGCATCTATTAAAGCAACCATATTTGGAGCCTTAGAGGTGAGACGCTCTTGTAGGCCAATCAATTGTGAGGTCCAATAAACCGAAAGGAAGTTATGTTGAAAGACCCATTCACACATCATAAAGCAAGCATACAGCCATACACTACAAGATAAGCTTGTATTGTATATGACCCCTTTTACTATTCCACTAAGGACTTCTTCATTTGTTAATATATAAGAAAAAGACTTGTGTCATAAAGAATCATATTTTATATCATTTTCTCTCTCCTCAATATCTATCAATCCATACTTGAATTCAAATCCGATTCCAACCCCCTCTACAAACCAAACGCACCCTTAGCACCATTAGCAAAGCTTGTAATACAGTTGATTTGAACATAGTAAAAACGAACCAGAAAGGCTGAGCATGTTGACAAACAACACACAATACATTCATGACCAAAAGAACATACAGGTCATCAAATTATTACCTGAAAACAGTATATACTTTCCATTACTCCATTATACCGGGTTGATTGAGAAGATGTCGTCATTGGTGTATGGTGTAAGTCTTTCAAGGTGATAAAAGACAATTTACGTTTAAGAGAATAGAAAAAGGCATAAACAGGACACTGTCTACCTGGATTTATAAGATTTACTAATTCGATCATAAAATATTGGTGTCATAGGTCTAAGTTACATACATAGCCTCTAATTTGCTTATTAGAAAGAGTGTTTCTCCTCAAACTTGTAAAGAAATAAACATGAAAGAATGTGGAAGCAATATCATAATTGAACACAATAAATGAAACCTTTAAGTAAGCTTTAAACTACCATATCTAGTGTATGGCTATTCACACTTGAGCTGTATCCATAATGTACCTATTGATATGCGCATTGGTGTATCTCAGTCCTACCTGCATCAAACACACCAAAGATCAGCAGAACAACATTAGATGCCACCAAAAGAACTGAACCCGACGGGAAATTTGGTAATTTAACTTCCATTTTTTCAGGAAAGGAATTTTGTTATGGATTCATCACAAAAAAAGGCCTTTTTATTGCAATTATGTAGAGCAAAAAGATAGTAGAGTGAACCAGTTGTTGATTAATGCACCAACGTCACAAAGGGAAAAGAAAGCATACTGAAATATACTTTATTAATTCCTTCCAATTACTATAGTCGGCTATTTTCAAACTTACAAGCTTCAACTTTTCAAAGTGATGATCTATGTTTAGCCTTATTGCTTAAGAGGCCCAGCCATTTTCTTATCCTATTTCCCATTTTTCCTTATACGAACAAATTGGGATATGATTGTAAAGCATGCTACAAGGAAGAGTAAAAAAGCATGATTTGAAGTGTTGCAGTTTCAATGATTAACAAGTATAATAACACAAAGCATGGACTCGCCATCCTTAGTTTATAGTAACTATAGCATTGCTGTATTTTCTCTTTCTTCTCCTTGCTTTCCTTAATATGAGTTCAGTTTCTTCCTTTGCTTTCAAAGCCAAATACCTTCCTGTAACATACCATAAAATCCAAGTCATCAGAACTATATGTGTGCATCAAAGACTGAATAAACAGTTACAAACTTTGTTCATACACTTATTATAAAGAAAGATTCCGCTTATCTCAAAAATCTTGATTACAGATGGACAATTGACCTAAAAAAAGTTATGCTTCGCTAGAATCTATATGTTACTGTATTCTTATTGTTTAATGTAACATTCACTTTATATTCCTTGAACCAAAATTCATCTCCTTATTAGATTTTACAATTTCAGGATGTAAACACCATTCAGTTGATGCTCAAAAGTTAAAATAGAATTCTTTACTTTGAGAGAGGTTATGATTCTGGTTTTAGGATGTTGTAAGTTATACAGCAAGACAAAATAATTAAAATATGTAGTTACCTGTTTCGTTTTCCTCATCAAAGAATGCAAAGCCTCTACCAACATCTTCATCACAGTCAATGATAACTCCCAATTCTCTTTTCTACATCACATATCCAACCGTTTTCGATTAACACGTGCCCAAGATGTAGTGTGTGTATGACTGTGTGTATGCCTGTAAGTTTATCTAAATGCATTTTTAAACATACATGATAAACGTATGTGTATGTGTGACAATGTGAGCTTGCATGTATCAAACATGTAGGTCTTTCTTCGCATTCCACATTTTCAGCAGGATGGTCTCATACAAAACATGTGGGTTTTTTCATAGCATTTCTTCACTTTCTGGATCTAAATATAACATCTCTCATGCTATGTATATATGTGATTCTCAGACTTTCATGTAATTGTCTTACTATGAGAACAATGTTGAATCAACTTCACATTAAATGAGCATGAGGATGCATCAAGAATAGATCAATTGAATAGACATTTTTACTGACCCATAGAAGTTAAAGTTGAAGAAAGTAGCAAAAATAGGATATCTACTGGAAGAAACCATGTTTTTAAGAATGCATATTTGGTATTTTAGCATTATCTGTCGTAATTACAGAAGGATATTTTGGTCCTAATTTAGATGCACAAAGAAACAGTAATTACCGGTTCAGTCCGAGGAACTCTGGTGTGTTTGTGTCCATTGACGTCATCTCTATCCGTAATAGCAGTGTGTTCATATTTTACCAGGTTCCAGCCGCCCATTTCTACCTTGGGAATCCGAGTTCCTGGTTGGACCTTTGGTGGAAGTGCTGAACTGTAAGTAGTATAAACTTGTTTGTTAGTTCGTCAATAAGCAGCCAACTTGGAACTAAAATTGCTCACACATGTAAACAAAATGCAGCATTTCCCTTCAGTTTCAAAAAATATACCCTTTTGCCAACTATTGATGATGTTAATTGTAATCCAGAAGATCCCCCAGGTTATCTTCAATGAGGGATATTCAAAATATTTACCAGTAGTGAAACATTTTCAGTAATATATGTCGCAAGCCAGTATCCATGTTCATTTGGTGATTGTGCCATGTTAGTAGCCGCATGAATTACGTGGGATAATGAAAAAATGCTTTCATGATCTGAAGATGATAGTAACTTGCCAAAAGTGTTTGACAATACTCAAATGTTTAACAGAATTGAAAATTTGTTATAAATACATAGCTCCAAGGTTGTAGTGATTACTTTTGTGGTGATCCGAAGGTAGAAAAATAGTATCTACAAACATCACTTTTCTGTTATATTGCACACAAATGATTAGAGCTGAGAAAACCAAGAATATAATACAGGGACATACTTTTGTGGGGTTATTCCCACAGACACCGGTTTGGCACCATAGTTGACAGCCTGCATTGGGACAAGGGATATGCTTTGCTGTAAGGAAGAAGTTTTTGTCATTTATAACAGCAGGAACTAAATATTCACACACAAGAGTACCCTTGGTGGGAGAACGGTGGGTATTGGATTCTTTTGGCCCAATGCTTTAAGCTTGCATCCCAGTGCCTGTAAATCAAATGATCATTGCGAATGGTATATACAAATCATTGGAATTTTTTTCACATCTGAAAATACACGAGATCTGCATGTAAGGCAATGCATACCTGCATTTCGTTAGTGAAGGACTTGGAGAGATCATTATGTAAGTTCAATACAAACACTCGAATCTTTTCTTGTAAAGTGGAGAGCAAGATGGAAATCTCTTTTAAGTTCTGGTGACAAGTATCTTGGTTCAGTTTATCAGAAATTGACTTCAATTCTCCAATAAGAGTAGATTTAACATCTTCCTGCCCTTTGATCTGTTTACGTTATTTCATTTGAATTAGAATATATGAATCAACATTTCAAAACACTGAAATGTATACATGAACAAAATTATGAGGATAAAATGAGGTATTCTTACAATTGTCTGCAGGGAGTTGTCATGTGCAATCAACTTCTGGCGTATGCTTTCCACTGAAAGCCAACAAAAATTGGGAGAGAGATGTCAGCATTTCATAAGTGAATACCTCATATCTCTAGCCAACTAAAAGTCTAAATCAATGACAGAAAGTGAATACCTCATATCTCTAACCAACTAAAAGTCTAAATCTAGAAATAAATTTCATTTTGTAAATTTTCGTCTCACTTTCTGTCATTGATTATAATTTATTGTTCATGGAAGTCCAAATATAGCAGATCACTAATTAACTTAAGGTGATAAGTCTTAATTTATTCAAGTGAATGACAAAGCATACAGGAATTGTATGGTTTTAAACAACAATATAAAACAAGAACTTAACAAGGCATTATTTTTATTTTTTTTGGAACAGCAGTATGAGATTTATGTACTTACTATCTCTTGCTAATTCTTTTGTTCCAATATTGACTCGCATAGTACAACCTTTACTAGTAGACAATTATAATTCAACCTATTAATAATTGCTGAAGTAACGAAATTTCACATATTTTTGCCAAGCAAGACATTTGCTCTGAAACTTAATATCAAGCAAACTATGAGGTTGATATACTTACTATCGATTGCTAATTCTTTTGTTCCTCTGTTAACTTGCATTATATCTGTCTGAAGAGATTCCAGCATCAACCCGAACCTGCTTAGTGAACTTTCTATAGTTCCTAACCTGCGCTCAACTTCTTCACTCATCTGACCTGCTCATGATTTTGAACCATAAACAAACGTGAAGCAGAAAGCAAATGTTACGATAGCCATGCATACTTGTCTCTTTTAAGCCAAATTGTACACTTCATAAAAACTTACATCTTTGCTCTGACACACCAGAACCCCATTTATGGAGTACACCGTTCGAAGACCTTGATATTGCCATTTGACTTTCTTCTCGTGTGTGATTGACTGGAGGTAAGCCTGGAAACCGTTTCACAGAATTCTCCCTTTCTTGAGATATTATCGACTAAAAAGAAGTGAAGTGAGGAAAGTCAGTATATTACCATTATGTGAGCAAGAGCTTGTAGGAAGTTGAAAAAACATAGTTTTTTTTTCTAAAGATCAAAAAACGAGGAACATCTCAATTCTCAATTACAATCCTAAAACTTACTATAATACTTCTATGAACCATATACATGACACATCAATCTAAATTCTGGTATAGTCTGATTAAAGAATAAAATAAATCAACCATACACATCAATTCTAGATTTTACAACCTTAATAATTTTGTTAACCTATCTGTGAATGTGCTAGCTATTATAGAAATGAACTGTACAGAATTGAAGAATATTTATAAATATTTGTAGAACAGTCACAGTGTCTCTCACGTGGGGTATTACAATATTAATCTGCTATATTCTGATGTCTACAAATAATTATAGAAGAAATGAGGATCAAATGCATATTGAAAAGTTCAATTACTTGATTTATTCTGGTTTTAGGCTTGTTAACACCAAAACCAGAATGAGGCACGCCACATGCATATATTTTATATTATATTAATCGATTCTACTATCTCATAATCAGCCAACGAAGTACCAAGACAACTAATCTGAAGCGTAGTGATAAGTGTTCCTGATAAAGTGTGCACTAAAAAGAAATAGAGACACAGGTGCAGGATTGGGAAACCATTTTTTTAAGATGCCAAATGTATTTTAGGCCATACGTAAAAAACATAAATAATTAAAATTACTTTGAGTATATACCATCGTCGTTAGTAATGTCACATCTTGCGAATCTCTGCGAAACTGGGAGAAACCAGCATTCTGCTGAGATGAAATCCCCTGAGAAATCGATTGTTGTGACCGTTGCTGCTGTTGTGATTGTGATTGCGATTGCGATTGCGATTGTGATTGTGATTGTGATCGGGATTGTGATTGGGATTGGGATTGTGATAGGCTGTTCCTAAAAGTTGAAGACCATTCTCATGGCTAGGCGCCTGACAGAACTGATCTCCTTCTAAATTTTCAAACATCACCAAATTAAACAGCAATTACGATTTAGCAACACACAAACATAAAAAAGGGCTCAATCTGCATGACAATCTCATATCCTTAACATAACACAGGAAAAACGCATCCTGTCGATATCACGATGGATAAACACACACCCACAGACTTGCAAGTCCTTAAATATTTAGTCTTCAACCAAAAAATACACACATGAACGGCTTATAAACACGCACACAAAAGTCAATCATTTACAAACAGAAACAATCCTCATAGACGTCAAACCATATGGTCTCTTGGATCATCAACAGTACACACAAAGTTTATTTGCATTAACAATATCAACAATCAATACAAAGTCAACAGATACGTGCTGGATGAACGATACTTGCACAAAAACATCTAACATTATAAAGTTCAATCTTCACTAAAACAACACCATATCTAATCAGTTTTATAGCAATCTACAAAGGAAGTTACAACACCAACAAAATTTAATCCTAATTCTTACATGCAAAGCAGCATCAGTATAATCTCCCAAAACAGGTACAACTACATTAAACACAAACAGTAATCATTTTAAAGTCCAGTATCATTTATCATAATCGACTTAAACAGAATTCGCACACAAACTTCGCTATCGAAAGCCAAGAGGTTGCTTAACACAATCAAGATTTGACTTTCTAAGTCTATCTAAGCGCTTCAATTTCATTAGAGAATCGTCTATATTCTATCACAAAAAATAACAACTGTTTTTCACCAAAAAAAACTGAACTATAACCTTCTCCAAATAACATTTACATCAGTTTCATCAGAATCCACACATCCGATGCGCACAAAACTCTCCTATAAATAACAGCACAAACGCAAAAAACTTAATCACTTTAACCAATACAGAACAACATCCACAAAAATCATCACATAACACTACAAACACGAACACATCTATTAACAGTCATATAATCATTAAAATCCATGTTTTAACCAAAAACTCAATTTCCATAATATCATTTCCAAATCATCACATATCGTGTACATCACATACACAACACATAAATTTAAACGATTAAATACATCATTCAAATACAACATTTCACCAAAACACACGGGAATTAAACATTTTAAACGTCAATATATCACAATCGACACCTAACTTCTATACAAACAATCGAACAAACATTAAGCACAAGTACAAAACTGAGTCACTTTATTTCCTAAACATCTTCAATTACATCACATAATCGTCTACATTACATACACAAACACATCTGTCAACAGTTACAAAACATTCAAATTAATCATTTAAACGTCCATATCAGTTTATCACAATCCACAAATTCGTACAAAAGTATACCTAATCACTTTATCTCCTAAACAAATACAAATTCATCAGAGAATAGTGTACATTACAAACACAAATACACCTGTCAACAGTTGTACAAAATTTAAATTCAACTTTTCACCAAAACTACGCGAATCAAAGATTTTAAACATCAATATCAGTTTATCACAATCAACACCGATATTCTGCACAAATAATGCTATCAACGTTAAGCACAAACACTAACCTAATCGCTATATTTCTTAAAAAAGTACAGCGATATACCAGAATCATCTACACTACAAACACACATATACATCCATATATTATTTAAACTCCACATTTCTCCAAAACACGTGAATTATGCAATTTCAACTGTGAATATCAGTTTATCACAATCGACACGAAGTTTCTACAACAAACTATCCTATCCGTCTAAAAGCATCAAACCGCAAACCTAATCACTTTACTTACTAAACAGCACAATTATCGTCGATAAATCCGTCTCACATAATAACCGACAAATACCTCTGTCAACAATCACACATCAGTCACTAACCTAATCACTTTATTTCTTAAAAAAAAGTACAATCACATACCAGAATCATTTACACTACAAACACACATATACATCCATATATTATTTAAACTCCACATTTCTCCAAAACACGTGAAATTAAATACAATTTTAACTGTATAATCAGTTATTATATCCACAATCGAAGCATCGGGATTCTAACACAAAACCCTAATATCCTATCCGACTAAAGCACAAACGCAAACCTAATCACGTTACTTTCCTAACCTAAGCAAGTACAATTTCGTCGATAATCATCTACATAACAAACACAAATACCTCTGTCAACAATCACACATCAGTCAAATTCAACATTTCACCAAAACACACACATCCGTCAATAGTCATATATCATTTAAATAACAATATCACCAAAACCACGCGAATTAAACATATTAATCGTCAATATCAATTTATCGCAATCAACATGAAACATAATTAACACACACACACACACACACACACACACATATGCATAATCATCCAAAATACAAACAGCCACAACGAATCACGTCATCACATATACACAAAGCTATCTCACACATAATCACAGATTCAGCTAAATCACACTCCAATTCACTTCATCACACATAACGCACAATTATAGCTACAAGTAAACTAGATAAGCAAAATTAAACCTAATAATTCATCTAATCACCAGTTCGTCACGATAAAACACACAGATCTAGCTCAAAACACACAGTACCTAACCACCTAACTAATTTAATCAAATTTATGCAAACTAAACGGTAAAATTGACAATCATAGCTACATATAACTACATAAGCAAAACTAAACCTAATCATTGATCTAATTAACAGTTTATCGCTATATAAACTAAATATTTCGATCAAATGCATGCAAAATAATCTAATTAACAGTACGAGTCGCACAGCTTTAGCTCAAAACACGCACCAACACACAATAACTAGCTAATTATGATTAAACCTAATAATTACTCTAATTAACATTTCGATAAAAAAGCGCACTCACATGTAGCTCAAAACACACAGTAACTAACTAAATCCGGTAAAATAGTGCAATAAATACGAAACTGAACCTAAAAAGTAATAGATCATCTAATAATGCACATATACAGCTCAAAATACACAGTAACTAACTAACTAACTAACTAAATCGATTAAATGTATGTAAAATTGAACAATGCGATAAATAGGAGATGTAACCTAGAGTAAGTTAACCTAGAAGGAGGAGGAAGAACTGAAATGGAGCTGATATCGGACGCCTTATTTATCCTCATCTTCTTTGATTTTAGTAACTTATCGTAGAGTTTGTTCAGTTCAGTTCAGTTGGTTGAAATGATGTTATGAATTTGAATGAGAGGCATCCTAGTGTGGGGTTTTTTATAGGTGGGTGTGTTGGTGTTGAGGTCCTTTGGGACTTTTTTAATAACGGATGGGTCTATCAAGTCATTTTGACCCTCATATTAACATATACTTTATTAGTCCTTAGAGTGCCAGGTATCGTAACTTGGCAACACTATTTTTTGGGTGCCACATCAGCATAACACCAACACCAACACCACTCCTCTAATCATAACACCAAATAACACCACTCACCTCTTTATTTTCATAAAACCCCCTAAACAATTATTTCATTCTTTTAACAAACTAATCATTTCATTCATAATTAAACATACAAATTACATAAAATAAAACACATTACGAATTAAAAAAAAATACATTACGAAATAAAAAAAAACATTACGAAATTAAAAAAAAATACATTACGAAATTAAAAAAAACTACTCGTCTTCGTCTTCGTCGTCCTCGTCACCCAAATCATTTTTCATTTTGTTTTTGATCAATTTTTTTTGCTTCTTGATCCAATAGGCGTCGTCTTCGTCCAAATCCTTGGTGCTAGTAGCTAGAAACCTCAACTCCTCCAACCGCATTAGTGTGCGGTCTTTTTCGGCTTGAGCTTCGAAAGCCCTTTCTGGCTCTTGGGGCTCGTCTTCAACATTTTTTCCCTTTCGGGCCATTTTTTTCTTGCGACCGCCTTTTTTTGGCGAATCGACTTGTTGAGGTTGAGTGAGTGTTTGGGAAGATTCTGAGTGGAATGATGGTGGGTTTTGTTGTAGATTATCTAAATCACGGTTTATGATTTGTGATTGTTGCCATCGGAAAAAAGCTTGTTGTTGTTCTTGTTGGTATTGTTGAAACTGTTCCGGCGTCATCGACCCGGTGAGGAGATTCATGAAACCGTTGTTGGGAAATTCAGACATTTTTTTATTGCTAAAAAGATGTATGTTTGTATTTGAAGAGTGGTGAATTTGTATGTGATTTTGTATTTGGTAATGCGTTGTATATATAGTAAGTTGAGTGAGGGGCTAAAATGAAACATTTCAAAATTGGGAGGAAAGAGTAAAATTTAAATTCTAGCCGTTAAGGGGGTAAAATGATTTTTTTTTTTAAAACACACCCAACGTACGTTGGCTCGGCAACGCCGAGTCCAACGCCGTTGGCCAACGCCTTCTGGCGGTGTAGTAACGCCGGACAACGCCGGCGTTACTACACCTAAGGCTCTAATCGGGTTTTTGCTTGTTTGAGACCCGGATTGTTGACCCGGTTTGATAAACCCAGCCGGGTCATGAGTTCTTTCTCAAAAATCTAACAAAAACTTTTTTTTTCCATAAACTTTTATAAGTTTAATTGGCAAGTTTAAGTGGTGATGACTAATGTTAGTTAAAATAAAGTTAAGATTAACTTAAAACACCAACTACTATAGTCTTGTATAGTCTATT
>BQNB010009037.1:0-43099 GCA_026074375.1 Tanacetum coccineum
TAAACTTCTAAAGGCTACTTGAGGACAAGTAGGATTCAAGTGGGGGATATTTAATAACATCAAATAACGTACATTTTATAGCATCATTTATCCTATGTTATTAACCCATTTTGTATAGTTATTGCAAAGAATTGTTACTTAATCGTTTATATTTAAGAATTGCAGTAATTATGGAGTAATTGGTGAAAGATAGCAAAAGGCGCGCATTCTGGAGCTTAAATGAAGATATTTTAAAGATTACTATTCTGAAGACCAATACGCCGTATCCATCAAGAAGATACGACGTATCCGTGCCTGCGCTCACCAAAGACCACAGAGGATAAAGCTCAATACGCCGTATCCAGAGAGACTCAATACGCCGTATTCAAGATATGGAATAAATATAGTATTATGAAAGATATCAAGCGTGGTCCCTACTCCAAGAAATACCCAATACGCCGTATCCAACTCCTTTGATAGGCCGTATCAAACCGACTTCCAGACCCTATAAATACAAAACTCAAAAATGAGTTTTAAGTGTGCTAAATCATATTCTTAATACCTAAACCATAAAAGTCAATTTTCAGAAGAGAAAAAGAGCAGAAGAGGTCGAGCAATGTTATCAATTCCATAGGAGACAACGTGTAATTCCGTATACTTTAGTAATCGTTCAGTTTTTGGTATCATTCGTTAACTCGGTTAGTTTACCTTGGCTAAATAATTACTCTTGTATTTATTATGACATTTGAAGGCTAATTCCTTTGGGTATTAGCCATTATTATGAAGATCTGAATGTTTGGTATTTGTTTATCTCGATTTCTTGATTTATCGTTGTATGCTTATTTATGTTTATCAATTTATACTTGTTTACGTGCTTTTGTATGCGACCTATCATTCAACTGGATCTAGTGATACGGACCAAGTAGATTTAGAGTCTGGGATAGCTCTCCATATAGTAATTCATACATCTAGAATAATAGTTACACAAATATTGTCCTTCTAAGTCTGTGTCTAGGATACGCTTCGGGCTTAACTAGTTAATTGGATATTGCCAATGGTTTATTGATCGTGTTGACTAGCAGGTGACCTAGATAATTCAACAAGTAACGTTTTGATTCCATTGGATAGTTGGACAAGTGGACTACTAGTGTATAAATTGCCATTAAGCGGTAAGTGGGTAAAGTCTCTATGAGCTAGGGTTTAACAAGATCACCATTGCTTTAATCCCTAAGATAGATTATAATCAGCAAATAAGGATGCTTTATGTGGATGCTTTAATTGTGACAGAATTAATGTGTCTAGGTCTTAGGAAGATGTAACTCCTAAGTCTTAAGAATGATATGCCACCTCAAGAGAAGAAATCATTGCACTTAATAAATAAACCAACTTTCTAATCGGATTAATAATGGTTAATACAATTATCTTATATTTGGCTAGACCGCTCTTTTATCTTTTGTTAATTAGCCCGCGTAGGTAAAAGTACCTTGAATTGATTGTAGTCACCAACCAAACCGTGCGAGTCTCTCAGGCTGAAAACCCTTTTTCCCATTAGAATTAGGAACTAGGACTAACATAGGTTTAGCATAGAGTAGAATTAACAAAGATTAGATAACCAAGATGTTAATTAAATTGATAGATTTAACGTCGCTTCAAGTGTTCGACACCCTACTTACCATGAAACTACTACCGATCGGGTACACTGCCCGTTAAAGTGTTATTTTTGGTTTAGTAAGCAAAATATAAATTTAAAACTTGAATCAATAAAATATACACCACACAACGACAAATCATATTCTATGTGAATCAAACTTGTTCTAGTAAATAAATTGACGGCTTAATCAGAAAGATAGTATCTATCTGATTCACTCTTATCGTGTTGTCTGCTTTGAGAAGCTCCGGTAACGAGAACAGCTAGTGCAGCTGCGAAACCCTGTCAAGAAGATTCATTTGAATACTATCTGATCATAGGCAGTATTTATACTGATTAACGGGGAACCATGGTTATTGAAACCTTATTCGACGAAGTGACAAAGACACTATCGTCCATATTTGTTGATTATCACTAACATAAACTTGCAGGTTATACGGTGGTGGTGGTATCCCATTCCAGCTGAAGTCAGATTCATTACCACATGTTCATAGCTCGAAAATCAAACAAAAAAAACTACAAAGACTTATTAATGACATCAAGATTTTAAGAAATCAAGAAAGCCCAAACTAAAAGAACAAAGACTTTTTCCACAACCCGGATATATAAATCTTCCTTCAAGATATCATTCTAATCAAAGGAGGATGTCACAAGCTTTGTTTCTCTAAGATGATGCATAGTATGATCATGATGGTCAACACATAAGATCGTAAGGTGGCAAAGACGATCAAGACTGAAGGATAAAGATTTAAAGATCTCAGACATAAAGACGAAGTAGAAAGACAATGGCAAAGGCTAAAGATCAAAGATCACATAGTATGAAGGAACAAGCCTACAACGAAGACAGAGACCAAGATCACAAGAGTTTAACGACAAAAGCAATCTCATTTGATCTCACGAGGAGTGTCATAATAACTCAGTGTTTGTTTCTTGGGGGAGATTGTTAGCCTCAAATATTGAATCAACAAGAAGTTCGATCATGGAAGAACATTAGTCTCGGGAGAGTTGTCATTTCCAATTATGTAACGTTGTAATAGGCTAGAATGGGTAAACAGGCTCGTTTATGTAAGCTAATCGGTCACGTGTATCTGGCGTAAGCCCAAGGTAAATCCCGGACCCGGCCCAGTAGAAATAACATAGGGCCCCCCCCCCCCCCCATGTAAGCCTCATGGTTTAACTATAAATACCCCTCTCCAAGGATGGAGAGGGTGTTGGTTCTCATTGTAATTTTCACATAGTAATCAACCATTCTTATTTTCTCTTTACTTTCTCTCTCTTGTTTCTCTCTCTAAACTTCTTCCATCCTTCCTATCTTATTTTCTTGATTAATTCATGAAGTGAAGTGATTACGGGTTACCGACAAATTGTTTCAAAGCCTGCCTTATATATGGTATTGACCGGCTACATCGGTTGGATCAGGCTTGTGTTCTTGCTTTTTGTATAGTCTTATAGTTATAATTGCTTATAAACATCGATAATCGTTTGTTTATGCTTATGTGGACTGCATTTACATCATGATTTGTATGTGCTTATAACGCTAGCTAATTTTCTGTTTTATATAATGAATTTGGCTTACGCTTTGTTTGCTGGTTCTTGGTTTGCTGAGAAAATCGCTTATTTTGTAACCAGTTCGCCATTTAATTTTCGGTTTATTATAGGCGATGAAGATACTATAGCGTTTATGCGTTTATTACAAGTATCTTGGCGAGGCAGCACGACTACGTGTTTGCAGCCATGGTGGATCGGGTACATTCTAATCCCGGTCCGCACTCGCAACTCTGAGCCTTTTTTGTGAAAAATAAAAAAAGGGGAATTGGATAAGTATTTAACCGTTTATTTTATTTTATTGATTATGAGTACTTGACCTTTCAACCTTAAATGCACATACAATACTTCAATTGTTACCAGCTCCTGCTTGCAAACGAAATATCATATAATCATTCCGTTTTATGTTAGCATAAACAAGTAAAAACTTAATTATTCTTATTTGAAGTGTATGCGACGACCTGTACACAAAGTGCCTACAATAGATAGCCATTGTTTTGCATTTTGCTTTGTTGAACAAAGTGGTATTGTTTGTTCCTTCAAAAATTATGGCCAAAAACAAGGTAACAGGTGCTCGCGGTGGTCAGTTTTGTGTGTCTTTGATAACATCGACACGATCGTCGATGTTTGTGAAACACTGTTTACAACAAAGCTATTATTGCTCAACGCAACTTCAAAATGAAGGTACAAGTTTCTGTTTGCCTTTGTTATTGGACGTTTTAGGCGCGCGTTTATAGTTTTCTCATGCTCATTAATTTTTTTACTGACTTTTTTGGTATACAGATTCTATAGATTCTTCATATTCAAATCCAGTGCCATTTAGAAGGAGGTAGAACTGATATGCTTAAAACGCGGTGACGGAGGTTGACACTCCTTACTAACACTCCATGTAAGTGGTTTTTTATTAATACATTGTGCATAGGCTTTCTACACCAAATTTCAGCAACCAAATAACTTATCAAAATTTAGCAAACAAAATTTTCTGTGCATTGTTTTTTCAGAAACATAAAGGCTTTAAAAATTAAGTACATACATGTTGTTCTACAAATACTTCTGGCCAAACACACTCCTAAACTCCTGCACATGAATTTCTACACACACAAAATTCAGCAACGAAGTGCTATAAGCTCAAATTTGGCAAACCTCTTTTTGTCTATTTTTTTCAAACTTTATACAAGGTATCAAATTTGATTACACAAAGTATTCGTCCAAAAAAAACTTATTTTTTTACGCGTCCCATTTATTTGGGATGAATCGTACCCTAATATTCAAGTTGTTCGTCTACTTGGTATAGTCTACAAAATGCAAACCGTTTTATCTGATAGAAAATAGGCCTGAAGTTGAGGTAAAATGCAAAAGCGTTGAGTCGGTGGTGTATTTTTATGAATTAAGCTACACACCCTTTAAGCTTAAACATGTAACTTTATATACAGACTTAACACGTAAAGGTTTATTTTTGTTAACTTCATAGAGTCTAAAAGCCTTTTATCAGCATGAATGGCCATTGATTTTTTCCTTATACGAGTTATTTGTGCGTTTTATCTGATTCCATGCACGCCATTCACCACTTACCTTTAAAGTATTTAAATTTATGTGCAAATTCAGGTGAACAGAAAAAAGTTGAAATCGAAGTTGGTTGCTAAATAAGCCAGGTGCTTCATTATCTATAAGATGCCATGTAGCTGTTCATGGGCGATACTAATGAGAGAAATGGCTTCAATGGTCGAGAATCATAATGTGATTGATGCTTGCATTGCAGGAATCTTGCTGATCTCAGAGATAATGCTAATGAAAATGATTACTTATTTTGTATTTTAATAAGTTGTTCAGGAGATATTTTTTTGTTGCAGTTTAAAAATAAGTTGTTTAGGACATGTTAGACTTAAAAAAAGATTTGCTTAAGTTGCAATTCTTGGTTTAAAAATAATATTGTGGTGTCAGGTGATGGTATATGTAGGATTGGTGCAATTCTTATGATGCGAAAGTAAGCTCTTCATATTCAGTAGTTGGTGCTGATCTTTGAGCTTAGAAACAAAATCTGTTTACTTATGGGCTTTTCTGAATTTGGAAAACCACTAAATTTATAACAACGGTTGACTGCCCATATTTTTTGATGAAATCTTCATCGGTAGATACTTGGAACCTATACAAGTATGTTGTATCCCTAACAAGTAAATGGGACAAATTCAGATTTTTAACACCAAATTTCTTTGGGTCCTATTGATTTTTAAACTAGAATGCAAATTAACACTAGATTAAAAGCCATTAGGTGTTTAAGGGGTGTTTGGAATAGCTTAGTTTTTGGGCTTATCAATTAATTTTTAGCACTGTGAAGAGAGTGGTTCACATAAGTAAATTACGCAGTAGAAAATTTGTGGATCGTGTATACATCGTTTTATAACCCCATCAATAATATCACTAGAAAATTGTAGCAGAGAATAAATTTCATTGAAACCAAACTGATAATGCGAACCTAAGCCCAAATAAGCTTTCCAGGACCTGAAAGCCTAACAACGGTTGACTGTCTAGATTTTTTAATGAAATCTTCATTGGTAGATACTTGAAATAATAAACCACCACACCAAATCTTTTGTAACTTTATGTAACTTGGCTACATCACTGGGAAAACCAGAGATTGGCTTAGCAATACATATAAAGATACGTTTAAATTAAATTATGTGTGAATTAACTAATAGAGTGTTATTAATTATCTTTTGCTCATTGTTGATTTAAATGCAGGTATGGTTCTGGAATACACCATTATGCTAGCAAGATGGAATGTTACCAATGAAAATCACCAAGGGAATGAGTAAGGTAATTGAGCAACAGAAATCAAGAAATAAAACCGGCACTTCAATAGCCATAATTTTTTTGTCTTGCTTTGTTTCTTATCTTTTTCTCTTTTGCTTTAAAGATGGAAAGTGTGTGACTTGAGCCATGTAAGGTGTAACCTCTTCTTAGATGAAGTAACTTACAGAACCGTGCAAATCTTCTGCATATATTCTTGCATCTCTGTTTATCCACGCGGTAACGCTTTATAAAATAAGCACCGTATTTATACCAAATTCATAAGCTTGCAATATCAAATTCACCCTGACAAACATCCTGCGGCAACGCGCGGGCTTAAATCCTCGTTAATATTGAAAAGTCAAATCTTAGTTTATACCTTACATGTGAATATGATTGTTTGTAAAAGTCAAACCCCTTAATCTTTGGTGTACATGTGAATTAAAGGGTCTAGATATAAGTCAAACCCTAATTTATACTTTCAATCTATAGAACGGATAATAGTAGTAAGTCTTGTAGTTACTCATCACTGGGTTAAATAGAAAATTACTGACCAGTCAAATAAAATAAGTAAACTTAGAGTCATTAAATACAAAATAGTGAAATACAATTATTTAACATGTATGACCAAAAAGTAAAGATATGGTAGTAAGTTGACTTTTGTTCACTGAAATGATAGAAAAGTGTGACGAATTTGTATTTATTGTGTTTTCATTTTTTATAATTTAGGTATATTTGGTATGATTATTAAGTAGTAAACAAACCATTTATTATGATTGAAACATATATTGTTTTCAAAGTCTTATTTACGAACAATTTATTGTGATTGAAACATGCGAAAGATAACTTAACAACGTTACTTTAATTCCTCGAGATTTAAATATGAGAAAGATTTTAATATGCGAACAATTTATTGTATGCTAATGTTTGTGATTTAAATACCGTGTACATATTTGTGCAAACAACCTAGAAACTCTATAAACATACTGTTAATTCTGAAAATTAACAAATACCTTTTCAACCCTCATTTATTTACATAACTTTCGGGATAACTTATGTTGATTGACAATTTCAAATTGTTTCTTAATATACATGGCTCTCTATGTGCATTATAAATGCAACATACATCGTTGCATCTTCCAAAATACATGCATCATAAGTAACTTACAAAATTGTCAAAGTTTAATATGTATTTGAAAGAAGAAAAAACAAACAAACGTGAAATGTAATAAAATAATTATAAAGTAACCAAAAAAACCTTTCAAATTAAAAAATAATGACACAAAACTCATGACATACAAAGAGACTTAATCACACTGACCCGCAACCTTACCCTTTTGAACAAAATTTATACGACAAAAAAATCCAGCAAAAAACATGACCCGCGCAAACGCAACGGGACACAAGATCCCTTGTTATGGATAATAAATAGTAGAGCAAAGTCAATTCTACAAAGATTAAAGCTTAATAAATGGTTGAAAATATTATGGAAGCAATTAAGATCATATTGTTTGACAGAAAGCTTAGAGGTAGGACCTCAAAATCCTAAAAGTAAGCAGCCGATTGAGAGAGTACTAAAAGTTTTCCTACCTAGACCCAACAAGGCTTCGAAATGTAATATATTGCTTCCCTTTTGTTGTATCTTATTGTTCTTTTTGGTAATCATAAGTAACACAAAAATTGTTTGTGAAAGTAAATATGTGAAGATGTGCATTAGAAGTGCTTATCTGCATTTTAGAATAGTTAATAGTCACATCCTAAATATTTAAGATTTTAGATGCCAAATGGATATAGTTGTGTTACGGGTAGATTTTTATCTATGTTTATGCACTTGTATTATGTTTGTGAAATGGCTTATGTTGTATTATATTTAGGAACGACGTAATCAGATGAATCCAGCAGAGGCGCACTGTGATTACATTTTTTGTTCATGAATATTAATCGGTACATGTGATAGCAGGAGTCATGGACCTGCTCAGTATGTGTATTTTGAGGTTCGCATTCCTTTCTTATCCAATTATAGGTTATTTAGTCTAAAAATTAAGTATAAAATACACCCTATTTTTTAGCAATTTTCCATTTTCCTATTTCATTGTAGATTGTGTTAGTTTATGGTATTGTCACTCATTTAGACTTAATTGGCGTAATTGTGTGCGGATTTAAGTTTCGGTCGCAATTTTAGATGGATACGATTATAGTGGTGGATGTAATGTCTTCAAAGACTAGGCCGTTGCAGTGCAGTCGGTCAATGAATCTGACAAGGAGCAAAATCAACTGTGCTTGCTGTAATTTTGGGATGTTTTGAAACGTGTCTGTAAAACCTTTATATTTAAATTTCAGTTCAGAACATATATGAAGTTTTGTATGATACAATAATTGAATATTAATATGTACATAAGTTATATTTGGAGTATTGGTATTTGTAATTTTGTTGATGGAAAAGTATATGCGTTAGCCAGACGAAGTCCGTCTAATTCGCTTGCTGCCAGGATTTTGGTGAGCTCTTTTTTCTTAGCGTTTGTGATTGTGATCTTTATTTATATAGAAATGTGACATATATACAAAGTGTCTTCAGTTGGCCATGAGGGTGGGTTTGGGTATAGAAATGTGACTTATTAGGGGGTGTTGTTTCGGCTTATGGCTTATTTAGTTTTGGGCTTATGTTTCATAAGCTCACTTTTTGTAGCTTATTTTGAAACTTTTTGGCTTATGTAAGTTAATTGTTATGAGTATGAGATCTTCTCATGAAGAGGATACTGGTCCATTATGATAATTTTGTTATAGTTTTTTGACAACATAAATGGTCACAAATTTGTTACGAATCTACTTTGTAACATTACTAATGGGGAAACAACTTTTGCCTTAAAGACACAATACTAGTCACTGAACTCCAAAAAAAAATAATTACTATACACAGTTCGTAAAATGGCATACAAGATGTATTTTAATCTATTTATTAAAAAAATGTGTAAAAAATGCTACACAACAAACAATGTCGTACATAATCATCATATGCTAAACAAAACTTCACGCGGCGAAGCGCGGGCATCATTACTTGCTAAATACAAAATCAATAAATATTATAATGATATACCAAAAACTAAAGTGCATAATTAATAAGAACTCACATCAAAAAAATGCGGGATATATTTTCGATAAAACCTCTTTTAAAACGCCAAGCAAGTGCTCTAGGATGACGCTCTTCACGTGTATAAAAATTAAGCGCCCCTACTCGATACGTCTCCAATATCCACGTCTAAAAAATATACTTGTTTAAATTCGTTAACGTTATACGTATACATAAAGATTACAAATTAACAGATGACATACCTTAAAGGCCCATGTAAAGCCCATCAACGAATACTTAGGAGGACCACTATTAGGTTCCCTCTGTGTGACAAAGTGAGCTTCCCACCGCTTATTTATTGCATCCTTTAACTGGTTGTACAATGTCAGCCATACGTATGAACCCCAAGGATACATGTCACACGCCTTTATATTAGCTACTAACCTAAAGCACCAATCCGGGACAGTATACCTAATCTCATGACCTAAAAGTACCAACTCCAAAACGCCTAACAAACAAAGGCAAACAACATCATGGTCATTCATAGTATCAAACTCTTCGCTGTTAATATTTTGTAACAACATTCCAGCAGTTATCGGCTTACAATCCCTACATGATCGAACAATCGTCTTCTCAACGGAATAGGGCCATCTGCAAATTTCGAACTAAAATCTACCCCAAACCTTAACCCCATTACAAGGCAAAATTCTTCCCTCCCAAATTGTATCTCAAAATCACCTAGCCGGTAAGTGAAAGGAATAATCTCCGTGCCTCCCACTAAACTCTCCACTTGGAGACAACTAAAATAATATACTAGAATACAATTCTCTTGAGATTGATCAAAATCTAACAACCAACCAAAACACGTGTTCCTAAATGATTCTTCCCTAGGAATGTTTCTAATTTTATCTCTAATTAAGGGAATCAACGTTAACCTACTTCTACATGTAAGAGTCACAGGATAATCCTAAAATAACAAAAAGATAAAACTATATATTATTACACATATACATAACAAGTAAACAATAATGATAATGGAACAAAAAAAATATTATACCTCGTCATCCGCCATATTTACCGAAAACAAAACAAGTAAAAACGCTGTCACCACCAACAACTGACAAACGCCACTGTCACCACCAAATCCGTCACCACCACATGAACTTAGATACCGCCACGTTTCTTCTATCACTTTAACACATGAACTCTTTTATTCTTTGCTTCTTTTGCTTCACTACTTAAACATATACAATATCTCAAATCTACTTAAACACAAAAACCTGCATGCACCCTTATAACCAAGCAAAAGCAAAAAATATATGTATGGTTATTCGAACTTATTTTCTGGTCATTCGAATTGGATTTCCCAATGCATATGTCGCGTATGAAATGTATAAATCGCGTATAACAGTTCACGACTATGTGACGTGGCAAGTTTAGGGTTTGTATTGTTTTTGGAATCGTTCTCAGCCCAACACGTGTACCTCAAGGTGATCGCGTAACATCTTTCACGACTAACTGGTCCATATTGGTAAATCCTAAAAAAGTTGGTCCTCTGCAGGATAAACCAACCCCAAACGGGCCTCTGCATTACTTTGAAGTACATTTAAACCCCAAAACCAATAAGTACATGTATCACATATGTTAATAAAGATAATGTCTAAAAATGTTATTTATATTTTTCGACCTCTCTACGTTTTAATAATGACAAAATGTAAAAATGTTCTACGATAAAAATAGACGTATACAAATTATTAGTCGTAAATTTTCATTTTGACGTAAATCACTTAAGGTATGTACAAAATAATCATTAAACTTGTCTAGTGATCAAAGATATATGTTCTTGTCTTAAACGTTACATTTTTACAAATGTAACAAAACATTTTTACAAATGTAACAAAACATTTTTACAAAAATAAATTAGAAAAAATATTTTTGTAATTAAAACAAAATGTTTTATTTAAATATATAATTTGATATTTGGTTTTCCCCCATAAAAGGATCCCACCTTACCAAAAAAACATTTCCCCACTAAAATACAAGAAAGAGAGCGTCTACTTAGGACGACCCCCAAATAGGTAGGACGGTCTCTAATATGTCTGGGAGCGTCCCACATTTTTAGGGACACGTCCAAGCTTAGGTCGATCCTCTCTCTTGCTATAAATAGTGGATGTTCCAATGTTTTCCAACTTTTGCCCAAGTATTTCTCTGTTCTACATCTCTCTTAATATTCTATCCTTTCTAACTCTTAGATCATAAACTTGTTAATCTCTTGTTACAGTGATATCTTTCTTTCCTAAAGTGCAAGAGAAGAACACCCGTATTCGCCAAGAAACGAAGTGTTGTAGTTTAGTGTGTCTATACGATCTTCTTTTAGATTCGATCTCTTTATTTTCGTTCTTGTGTAGTTGTGTAGATCCGGATAGTGTATAAGTCCGGAAGTATTGTATGTGTGTCGGTTAGTATTTTAGGCCTTAAAATATATTTGTGAAGTAGTAGATTGGTTCTAGCTAAGAGCAGGACTCGACATTTAGCTTAGTGTCTGAAATTGGTATAAGCGACGTGTAACGGTTTTCTCCACCTGAAGAGAGCTTGTTGACATAGTGAAATCTTAAGTCAGATACTCGTGGAGTGGAGTAGGGCGAAGAAGAGCTTTGTAGCCGAACCACTATAATTCTCGGTGTTGTGGTTTGATTGTTTTATCTACTAACTCTTATCTTGTCTTTTATATTTCGTAGCTATTGTTTATTTTGTCTTTGTATTGTTTATACTTAGATATTGTTCATATATATTGTTGATTGATCTCACGTAAACAAGAATCTAGGATTTTTATAAGAAAACTTTTAAAACGTAAATTAACGGTGAAACTATTCAACCACCATTCTAGTTTCCACAACATATTTTGTTATTTTATGCGTATGGGTTAATGACAGGGATAGCTTACATGATCGGATCGAACATAACAATGCTACCATCTGCATTCGCAGAAACATCTTCATTGCCACACGGTAACTCTAGCTTATGTTTGTCTGTTAAGTGTTACAGTGATTCATTAAGCAATAGTAAATCCTAAGTCAACGTGCCCTCCTTCAATTATCTCGGTTACATTCATCTTCATCTCATGATCACTCTTCGTAAGTTTCCCCATGTACGCCGTTATCGTCATCACATCTTGCAAAGCCATGTAAGAAGTTATTTGTTTAAAGCACTAACATTTTTGGTTCTTAAGAATTCCTCATAAACAGTCTAGAGTTGAATATAGAACTAGAAAAATGTTTACCTAGACGAGGCGTAACTTGAGCTATATATAACGCCTACACCGCCATCTCCTTCCAAGATCTCGGTGACAAAAATATGATTAATTTTTTTCGTTCAATTACTTATGTTCCTACAAGAAAATTACATGGCGCCGGCGTTTCACAAAATAAAAATAAGCTGAATTAGGAGGCGAACTGGAAGGGAAAAAAGTGGTGGCAATATCAATCCATTATGAATTTATGATAACTCGTTAGGTTTACATGTTTTCATTTCAAGGTTCATGAGTTAGGGAGCAAATATCTTTGCGTAAGAACAACTAATTTTAGATCCCCGTCCACAGACGGGGTTTTGGGTGTTATGATAGAACCATTTTGTCATACTATACATTAATTACAACATTTAAAAATGTAGTTTTAATATTAATAAATTTTAATTTGTGAGTGGGTTGAATAAATATTAGATAAAGGGTAATTAAGGGATATCACAATTATACCTTTTTTTTAAACCGCCTATTAATAATTTGCTTAAACCTAAAAAACCCTAGCCGCCTTATTCCCCAAACTTCTCCTTCTGTTTTACCCACATCAATTACAAATTCTTTTTAACGAATTCAGCCACAATCGGTGTTGTCTAGGCTGAGTTCGAGTTTTTTTGGTGGGTTTTTAATAAAGAATCTCCAACCTGTTTCTGTTTCCAGATCCTGTGATTGTATTTTGAACTTATTTTTTCTTGTTTATTATAGGATTGAAGATATAAAAAATCTGTTCACAAGTGGGCTGAAAATAGAAGGCTTGGATATTGTGATTTAAATAGGGGTACTTTATCAAAAGAGGTATGCTGCTTCAACATTTTTACAAGAAATATCCAATAATTGAGTGGGCAAGTCTGATAAGGTTATTGAAAAAGAAAAAGAAGAAATGAGATGATCAACACCCAATTTGCAAGCTGAAGAAATAAAAGCTGAAGTATTCAAGTTGATCAAGGTGTTGAAGACAATTCAAGGGATTACGCTGGGACATTATTCTTATCATTTCTTTATTTTTGCTTGCTAGGAAACCATTGTACCAATTCCCCGGTGAACCATCTTGGGGAGATTTTTGCCTCATATATTTTGTTGAAGCTGGCGTCTTTACACGTGAATTGAACTAGCTATAGATCAAGCGTTAAACGCAGAGACTTATATTGTAAACTAGAGATAGATAGCTCATGTAAAGGCTATAAATACCCCTCATGACTCTCCATGAGGGGTGTGGAAGAATGTTAAGCTAGTTTGTATTTTTCATTCTTATCAATAAAGTCTTTTTTCTCTCTACCCTCTCTCTACTTTCTCTTTCTATATAATATATGTATTCATTCTTATATTTTGATTAACCCTGATCCCCCAAAGGTGGTTTTGATACGTGTTACAATTTTGTATGGACCGATAACAACATCAACGATGTTGAATAGCGGCTTGAAGGTAACACTATCATCTGTTAGAAGATAGAAAACCCCGTAGGTTATGAAATATTATTTCATCACTATTTATAAAGACAAATACAAATGCTTGAGCCCAATGACAACTAGACTATAACTAAGAATGATGAATGTACAGATAATGATTATCCAATCATCATACTCATGATTATCTAATCATCCTAAAATACATGTTGACTAACAAATTATCCAAAAATATATCAACTAATATTGGAAGGTATCCAATTAAATAATCTATCATCTAATACTCCCTCGCAGTTGGAGCGGGAGGTCTTCGAACGATCCAACTTGAGTTAAACTTTGCAAGAGGCGATAAATCTTCTATCTTTTAAGAAACTTGATTTATTGATTGTTGTTGTAATCTTGTACTTGCGTAGGAAGCTGTAACACCCAAAATTTCATCTTTTCTTTTCTTTTTCTTTTTTTTAAGAGTCTACTTAGGACGACCCCCAAATAGGTAGGACAGTCTCTAATATGTCTGGGAGCGTCCCACATTTTATGGACCGTCCACAGCTAGGACGCTCCTCTCTCTTGCCTATAAATAGTGGACTGTACCCAGCTGTTTTCCAACCTTTTGCACACAGTTTTCTTTGTTATAAATCTCTCTCTACATCTCTCTACATCTCTCTAAATCTTTGATCATAAACTTGTTTAATCTTGTTTAACAGCTGATCCATTCTTTCTTTCTTAAAGTGCAAAAGAAAAACACTCGTATTCGCCAAAAAACAAAGTGTTGTAGGTTAGAGTGTTTATACGTAACTTTGTTACGATCTTCATTTAGATTCGATTTCTTTATATCATTCTTGTGTAGTTGTGTAGATTTGGATAGTGTATAAGTCCGGAAGTATTGTACGTGTGTCGGTTAGTATTTTAGGCCTTAAAATACATTTGTGAAGTGATAGATTGGTTCTAGCTATGATTAGGACTCGACATTTAGCTTAGTGTCAAAAATTGGTATAAGCGACGTGTAACGGTTTTCTCCTCCTGAAGGGAGCTTGTTGACATATTGAAATCTCAAGTTGGATACTCGGGGAGTGGAGTAGGGCAAATAAGAGCTTCGTAGCCGAACCACTATAATTCTCGGTGTTGTGGTTTGATTGTTCTATCTCTATACTATTATCTTATCGTTTATATTTCGTAGCTATTGTTTATATTGTGTTTGTATTATTTATACTTAGACATTTTTCATATATATTGTTGATTGATCTCACGTAAACAAGAATCTAGGATTTTTATAAACAAACTTTTAAAAAGTAAATTAACGGTGAAACTATTCAACCACCATTCTAGTTTCCACAACATATTTTGTTATTTTATGCGTATGGGTTAATGACAGGGATAGCTTACATGATCGGATCGAACATAACAATGCTACCATCCGCATTCGCAGAAACATCTTCATTGCCTCGTAGTACACGGTAACTCTAGCTTATGTTTATCCGTTAAGTGTTACAGTGATTCATTAAGCAATAGTAAATCCCAAATCAATGTGCCCTCCTTCAATTATCTCGGTTACATTCATCTTCATCTCATGATCACTCTTCGTAAGTTTCCCCTTGTACGCCGTTATCGTCATCACATCTTGCAAAGCCATGTAAGAAGTTATTTGTTTTAAGCACTAACATTTTTGGTTCTTAAGAATTCCTCATAAACAGTCTAGAGATGAATATAGAACTAGAAAAATGTTTACCTAGACAAGGCGTAACTTGAGCTATATATAACGCCTACACCTCCATCTCCTTCCAAGATCTCGATGACAAAAATATGATTAATTTTTTTCGTTCAATTACTTATGTTCCTACAAGAAAATTACATGGCGTCGGTGTTTCACAAAATAAAAATAAGCTGAATTAGGAGGCGAACTGGAAGGGAAAAAAGTGGTGGCAATATCAATGCATTATGAATTTATGATAACTCGTTAGGTTTACATGTTTTCATTTCAAGGTTCATGAGTTAGGGAGCAAATATCTTTGCATAAGAACAACTAATTTTAGATCCCCGTCCACAGATAGGGTTTTGGGTGTTATGATAGAACCATTTTGTCATACTATACATTAATTACAACATTTAAAAATGTAGTTTTAATATTAATAAATTTTAATTTGTGAGTGGGTTGAATAAATATTAGATAAAGGGTAATTAAGGGATATCACAATTATACCTTTTTTTTAAACCGCCTATTAATAATTTGCTTAAACCTAAAAAACCCTAGCCGCCTTATTCCCCAAACTTCTCCTTCTGTTTTACCCACATCAATTACAAATTCTTTTTAACGAATTCAGCCACAATCGGTGTTGTCTAGGCTGAGTTCGAGTTTTTTTGGTGAGGTTTTTAATAAAGAATCTCAACATGTTTCTGTTTCCAGATCTGTGATTGTATTTTGGAACTTATTTTTTCTTGTTATTATAGATGAAGATAAAAAAAAATCAGCTTCACAGTTGCTGAAAATAGAGGCGTGGATATTGTGATCTTAAATAGCCGGGTACTTTATCAAAAGAGGTATGCTAGCTTCACACAATTTTTACAAAGAAATATCCACATAATTGAGGTGGGCAAGTATGATAAGGTTATTGAAAAAGAAGAAAAAGAAAATGAGATTGACAACACCAATTTGCAAGCTGAAGAAATAAAGCTGAAGTATTCAAGTTGATCAAGGTCGTTGAAGACAATCTCAAGGAATACTGGACATTATTCTTATCATTTTCTTTATTTTTGCTTGTTAGAAACATTGTAACCAATTCACGTGTGACACCATCTTGGGGGGAGATTTTTAGCCTCATTATTTTGTGAAGCTGGCGTCTTACACGTGAATTGAACTAGCTATAGATCAAGCGTTAAACGCAGAGACTTATATTGTAAACTAGAGATAGATAGCTCATGTAAAGGCTATAAATACCCCTCATGACTCTCCATGAGGGGTGTGGAAGAATGTTAGGCTAGTTTGTATTTTTCGTTCTTATCAATAAAGTCTTTTTCTCTCTACCTCCTCTCTACTTTCTCTTTCTATATAATATGTATTCATTCTTATATTTTGATTAACCCCGATCCCCTAAAGGTGGTTTTGATACGTGTTACAATTTTGTATGGACCGATAACAACATCAAGGATGTTGAATAGCGGCTTGAAGGTAACACTATCATCTGCATTTGCAACATCTTCATTTTGTGTATACTCTACGATAAGAGCACAAGGTGCATAAATAGTGGTAATCATTTAGAGATTTATCTAACCTGTCATATTTTTTATATTTGTGTAGTGAATAAACCTTTTTTATAAATTCAAGTACAAAATTTTCAAATTTGTCACTTTTGTGTATTATTTTACCTCTTGTTTGTTAATTTTTTTACTGCCTAAATGGAAAATGTAATAAGGTAAACCACTCAAGAGAGGCATAATGTCAAAGGGAGTTGTAGCTATCACTTTAAAATGTGTCATGTCTCAGGTTCAATTCCTGCTAGATATAAACAACTTTGAATTGGTCACGCCAACCTCCTGAAAAGGGAGGGCTTTACCTGGTTTGAGTCTGTGTGGCGGTGAGTTCAAACCTCATGGATTAATCGGCCAAATGGTCAGAAACTATGATTACCCATAAAAATATTTTATTCGCTACATATAAATGAAAAATGTGACCGATACATTTATCAATGATTATCCCAAAAAAATTACGTGGCAAAAAAATTAATGACATAGCTGGTAACTTGTTCCATACGGCAAAACCTGCTGGGTAGGTAAATAAGACAGCAAAGTGAAGAAATTTGAAAGTTTAGTACTAACTGAAGTAGCAAAAATTTTTATTCACTACATAAACGATTATCTCTTTGATTTTATTGTTTAAACTTCATTCTTCTTGCGTTCAACCTTATTCTCACAAACAATTACATTATATGTGCAATTTTCTCCGACTAAACACACACCATGTTTCTTGTTTATGACATTCTGACTAAACGTACCAAAGAAACATCCAAACTATTTAAAGAACAAAAGGAATAAAGGCCTTAACTTCTTTAGGGAACTTGTCCCCAAACTTCGATATGTACCATTCTCGCGTGGCACAACTTCTTCCCGTCAAATAAAAAATCGTGCCAGTAGTGAAAGCAAAAGCATAGAGGGTTTGTGAGATGCAAGAGATTCCTACATATCCAAAAATCTCGAACAGATAGTGTGGGCATATAACCAAATCAAATAGCCCTCCTTGAGGGATTTTGTACTCCTTTTCCCCTTCCTTCCTTAAATTAGCAAGAATGTAATGGTGGTAAAAATTCCCAATTATGCCGATCATGAATAATCCGATTCCAAAGTATTTGAGATCTATCGAAGGATCAGGAAGGTCTCGGGATAGATATTGAGCATAAATCATTGTCGCAGTTGATAATGTATAGCTCAATGTAACGATTATTGTCGTTTCCAACCCCATAGAACCACTATATTTGTGAAGAAATAGGACCTGAAAACCAAAGTATAAGCATTTTAATTTAGGCTTATTCTGATAATCAAACAAACTAGTATCAATACAATAGAATCCACTCGAAAATATTATTACAGTGTTATCTACCCCGTATCAATTAGCAAACTAAAACTTGTACAATGTATTTCAAACTTTCAGTTTTGGCCAACTTGTAATTTAACTATTGAACCAAAATCGTCCTTGAGGTTTGACCAATTTGCAAGCGGAGTAACTACCATTTCGAAAGTGCAGACACCGTCCTTGGAGGAAAATTTCAAGTGCAATTTCGCTAAACCTCAAGGACAATTTTCGCAATTTACTCTTTAACCACTGAATGTAAGAAAACCACATTTTGCTCATCATATTAGTATGATCATGCTCTAGTTCATTGGCAAAAATTCTTGTTCGGCTTCGAATGAAGCATCAAAATTTGGTCATTCATATTTTACTTTTCATCCTAGATCGTCAATGGTTTTTTTTTTTTTTTGAACTTACATGATCAATGGTTAAAAATCATTTAGAAGCTTTGTTGAAAGGTTTAGTACCAAATTTAAACTATATTTAATATTAAATACAGAATCATATAAACTTTTATAACTGTAACAATTCAATTTACACTAATCAACCAATTTCATCAATGATTACTATTGTTGAGCACAAAAATACCCTATTTCGACATATAGTTCTTTGGATGTCACAGTCGTCCACTAAAATTTTAATTGTGATAGCATCCTAGCATAGGTCTCCGGTCACTTTTAGTGTACTCCGGGCCAATTATTGCCTTAAACCATTCAACAATAATCAGTGGTGGCTCAAGGGTAAAGCAAGTAAAGCTAGAGTTTTACGCCTTCAATTTTTTAAAGCTCCGGATTTTTTAAAACCTTGTATATTTATAAACTTCGTCACATGTTTTTTTGTCGTTAACTTAGAAATCCGGTTATTTAAGGCCCTAATTAGCCGATAAATGTTAAATAATCAAAATTTTAGGTCTCTTTTGTTTCTATTAAGCATACAAAATATCCATTTTTGCCTGAAAAATAAGTAAAGGTTAAATAAAGCCATGTGATAACAGCCATTTAACTATTTACATTGATGAATTGACGTTTATTTATTTACACTGCAAAAGTACTTTCACACTCTAGCTTTCTCTCATCTACTCATGTATCAATCTTCAATCAAAAGTTGCTTTTAAAGATGCCTTAGTTTTCGCAAAAGATATTGCTAAAGAAAAACGAATGTAGAACGAAAAATTGAAAGGAAGACGAGCTATTTGTAAAAATAGAAAATATGATAAAGATATTGACAATGAAACTATAAAAACCGGCGAAGAGACTTTTAGAACCGTTTATTTCTTATACATTACATATCAAGCTATTACATCACTAAAAGGTAAATTTGACCAATTTAAGTTGTATGAAGATATCTTAAGTTTACTATTTAGCATATTTAGCATTGAAAGTTTAGAATCCGTGTATAATAACTAACTAAAAAGATAATATTTGTCTGAGTCTTAAAAGTTCTTTAAGCCATATTATAACAATTGGTTGAATTCACGGTATAGAATTATTTTTGAAACTAAGAGTTTTGAGAGAAACTATACTTGTGAATCTACGGTTTATTATATTAAAAGTTACCTAAAGTTGAAAATGTCAACAAAAATTAGATTTATTGTCTCGTTTATTAATTGAAAATGAAATATTATACTATATTCATTTCAAGAAATTAATCAATGATTTCACATAAAAAACTTGGATAAGTAACGACTTTTCGGCAAATAACTTTGATCAAACGGCCCCATTTCAAGGCTTCGCTTTAGGCATCCGAGAAGGTTGAGCCGCCCCTGACAATAATATGTCTAACTTTTTGGTTCCGAATTGATCAAGTGTTAAACCCATAATTAAATGAAATCAAAATAAACCGTGAACACTAAATTGACCTCAAACAAATAAGCAAGCAAGTGTTAGAAAGTACCTCAAGAACTCTTTTCAAGAAATGAATGGTAAGAGCAGAAGCAAGCAACACAAATCTTTGATCTTGATCATGGAACACAAGTAAAGAAGCCAAGCCCACAAGAAAAGCCGGTGTATAGAACCAAAGCATACCATTTCTACTAGACAACTTCATTTCCTTCTCTTTTTTGGCGGCACCAACGTTCAGGAACTTGGAATATTGCATATGCTTACCTTTTAACTCCATAAAACCAGCATTAGTTAAAGTCGATATACCTATGACTGACATCGTGGTGACGAATAATGATGACGGTGGTGGAAACAAGAAGTTTAGCAAGACAGATGGAATAGCCATTTTAGTTATGTCAGTTTTTTAGTGTTGGTTCGGACCATGAAGGTGTATATATTGACTGCAATATAATGGGGGTCTAACATCCGGTAGTTGAAGTGAGTTGGCGCAAGTCAAGCCATATGCAAACCAAACAAACGAGTGGTTGTTAGATCATTTCATCCATCCGCATCAAAGTGACAAAAGTGTCAGAAAATATACAAGTTTGGCAAAAAAACAAATTTAGGAAGAAAAACTTTTAAGATGCGTTTAGTTAAAGGAAAACACCCTTGTTTTTCACAAAATGTTTTGTGGAAAACAAGGAAAATACAGATGGCGTTCATTTCGTCGTTTTTCAACAAAATTCTCTACAAAACACAAAATCCTTATTTTCTCCTTTTATACACAAAACTAAAAACAATTTTATTTTGTTTTTCCCGTTTTTCTTATATGACACCCATATCTATTTTCCCCTTATTTCCTACGTTTTATACGTTTTTATAAGTTTTTTGATGTTTACGTACGCATCAGGCATGATGAAAAAAAAAAATACTCTAAATAAGAGTTCGTCGAAAGTATATAGAAGTGCCCCCCTATAGAAAGATAAAAAAAAATACTCGTTGTGATACTTTCGACGAACTTTTTTTCTGATTTTTTTCAATCACGTCTGAAAAAATCACATGAGATTTGTATCACAATCTCATGTGATTAAAATCACATGAGATTGTGATACAAATTCATATGATTTTTTAAGAGTGGATTGAAAAAAAATAATCAAAAACAAGGTTCGTCGAAAAAATCACGTTGAAAAATTACGTTGAAAAAATAACTTGAGTTTTGTATCAAAAATCACATGTGATATTATCAACTCGAGGATTTGTATCACAATCACATGTGGATTTTATTCACTTGAGATTTGTATCGCATTCTAATGTGATTTCATAAAAATCACATGTGGTTGTGTATACAAATTCTCATGTGATTTTTTCAGACGTGATTGAAAAAAAAATTCGAAAAAGATATAGAAGTGCCCTCTATAGAAAGATAAAAAATTACTCGTTGCGATACTTTCGACGAACTTTTTTTCCATTTTTTTCAATCACGTCTGAAAAAATCACATGAGATTTGTATCACAATCTCATGTGATTTCAAAAAATCCCATGAGATTTTTTCTGACGTGATTGCAAAAAAAAATCGAAAAAAATTTCGTCGAAAGTATATATAAGTGCCCCTCTATAGAAAGAAAAAAATACTCGTCGCGATGGTATTTTTTGTTTTCGTTACGATTTGTCGTTTGCTAGATATTTGAGTTTTAAAAAAAATGTGGGAAAGTGGATGATGAAAAAATGAGTGGTTAGGATTAACCCATTTGTTTTTTTTTTTGACCTTGTTTTTTAAGGATCTCAACTCTTCATCCATCCGCATCAAAGTGACAAAAGTGTCAGAAAATATACTACAAGTTTGGCAAAAAAAACAAATTTAGGAAGAAAAACTTTTAAGCTGCGTTTAGTTGGAGGAAAACACCTTTGTTTTCCACAAAATGTTTTGTAGAAAACAAAGAAAACACAGATCACGTTTATTTCGTCGTTTTCCAACAAAATTCTCTACAAAACACAAAATCCTTATTTTCTTCTTTTATACACAAAACTAGAAAACAATTTTATTTTGTTTTCCCCGTTTTTCCTATATGACACACATATCTATTTTCCTCTTATTTCTTACGTTTTATACGTTTTAATAAGTTTTTTGATGTTTACGTACGCTTACATACTTTTTTACGATCC
The DNA here is from genome assembly GCA_026074375.1 of Tanacetum coccineum. Lineage (NCBI taxonomy): Eukaryota > Viridiplantae > Streptophyta > Magnoliopsida > Asterales > Asteraceae > Tanacetum > Tanacetum coccineum. Next base: position 22,266 of record BQNB010009037.1, read on the forward strand.
CGACAATTTTTTTACGTTTTTGCCCGTATTTTTACGTTTTCGGCCGATTTTTTAAGATTTCGTCTGTTTTTTTAAGATTTGTTTTTTACGATTTTGTCCTATTTTTTACGATTTTGTCCGTTTTTTGCGATTTCGTCTGGTTTTTTGCTATTTCATCCGTTTTTTTGCGTTTTCGTCCCTTTTTTTACGATTCCGTCTGTTTTTTATGATATTGTCCGTTTTTTACGTTTTCGACCGTTTTTTTACGTTTTCGACCGTTTTTTATTTGTGCCCTGAAGTAGCACCCCAATGTTACCATTCCGCTGCGTTGTCCTGATTTTGGGGGTGTTACAACTTACAAGAGGTCCATTGCCTTTGTCAAGGACTTAAGCTCAAAACAGCTTAAAGGAACATCCTAAAGCTTCCCATGAAGCACTAAACCAATAGCCATCCAATATATACCATGCTCCAAGTGAGTAGATTCGAATTTTTGAGTGATTTTTAAGAGAATGTCTTAAACAGTATAAGCTATGCAGAAGCTTGTAAAGTTTAAGTAAGGACAACTCATAAGTAAGCAATCAGAGCTTAAAGGAGCTTTTTAACCATTTTAACAACAATGTAACTTAAGAACAATTAAAAACAGAATTTTGCTTAAATCAATTAACTTGAATTTTCATTAAACATAAAAAAGATTACAAGGCTTGAGAACTTAAATGACAGAATTTAAAAGCTTAAAACAATAAGTTAAGACATTTAAAAGTAAATTACACTAAAACTACTCTAGATATCTTTTACAAAGAGAAACTAAGCCTATTTATAGAAAGGGTTTTTGGCTTTAAATAGCCACGTACTTTCTCAAATGTACCCATATGGTACGTGTACTAAATTTATTGCCCATATCATACACGAACTTTGCATTTCGTGTCAATATGGTACGTAAACTGAATTTTTCACCTGTTTAACAGGCTAAACGCTTACGTGGCATACACTATTCATCATCTTCTCAAATGTACCCATATGGTACGTGTACTAAATTTAGAATTTTTTTGCAAAACTTTAAAAAAATATTTCGTACTTTTTAAAACGTAAAATTGTATAAAATCGTTAAAAATTTTTTGAATTTTTTTATTTTTTTCAAAGGAAAACATTTAGTTTTTTTTATATTTTAGATTTTTCTTAACTTTAAAAAACTGTTTTAACTTTTAAAATTTTTAAAAAAAATGTTTTTATTTTTTCGAAGAAAACGGTAAAAATGTTTTAATTTTTTAAAATTTTCTTAACTTTAAAAATAATTCCGTAAGAAAAAAAATTCGATTATTTAAAAAAAAAATTAAATTAAGATTTTAAAAAGTACAATTTTGTTTAAAAAAAGTTGTAAAAAAATTAAATTTTTTACGAATAATAATGTAAAAAAATTATTTTTTAAATTTAAAAAGTACAAAAAAAAGTAAATTTGTTTACAAAATTAAGTTCTAAAAAAGTGCGATTTTTTTTTAATTTTGTAAAACAAATTACTTTTTTCTAAATAATTAAAAAAATATATTTAAAAAGTTAAAAAAAAATTCCTAAAAAGTAACCGGTTTTACAAGTAGCCGGTAATAAATGTACCATATTGACACGAAATGTAAAGTTCATGTACCATATGGATAATAAATTTAGTACACGTACCATATGGGTATATTTAGAAAAGTACGTGGCTATCTAAAGCCAAAAACCCTTATAGAAAAAGAAAACAAAATTTTGTTTCTTGTCTTGTGTTTGTTGTGTTTCTTGTGTGAGGAGAAACCATAAATCAATCTTGGCCTTCAATTTTGCTTGTTTTCCAAGTCCCCTGATCCGAGCCCTTCATTTTTGTCTTTAAAACCTTAGCCAATGAGGTTTAAGGGGATTGCCAAGGTGGCATGAGACATGTGACAAGGGTTTAGTGGGTTGAGGGTGATGGGAAGATCCCCTGTGTAATTCGGTGTAAAAGGTTGAAGAAAGGTGAATAGTGTTTGGGTTTTTGAGCTTGGCGGGAAAGGATTATAAAAAGGCAGGGGTGAAGTTTGGGGAAGAGGCAGAAATGGCCCCTCAACTTGTATTGAGTTATTGTAACCTCCTTCCTTATGGTGTAATAAGTTAAGAGGTTTAGCTCCTCAAAGTGTAAGAGTGTATTACACGTATGGTCCTTGTGGGCTAACAGTTAGGGTTTTGGGCTGTGTAAATGGGTCGTGGGTTATAAAAAAGGCTTTGGGCCTTTTAATTTAAATTTGGCCCATTTGGTCTTCATGTATAACCATAACATACTGGGCTGCCTAGGCCCCATTAGATGGGTATGGTGCCCCTTAATGTATTTCTTTGTTTTTTTCGGCTTACTGGCTTTGACTTTGGTATTTGATTATGCAAGTTGTTCAGTATCACCAATCGTTGCATTGTCCCAGTGGCTTCATTTGAAGTAAACGAAGTTACATTTGATAATGGGTATTACCTAGATGAGTAAATTTACCTAGAGTGAGTTTCGTCAAATCATTTACAATTAGGCGGGACGAGAAAACTGTTGTATTTAAACGGCGACTAGAAGGTGCTAGAAAGGTTGTTGAAAGAGCTTTTGGCGTTCTCCAAGGACGTTGGGGAATTATGCAACAACCAACGCGAGCTTACACTGTCAACATCCTACGACAAATCATGTACGTGTGCATTATATTACATAACAAGACTTTAAAAAATCAAAAGTTTGCGATATCATAAATGAACGATCTTTATATTAGTTCGCTACCAAATTTGCAATGTACCTGGTATGAGAGGTGCGAAGTGTAATGGAAGAAAATCAAAGAGCTCCGTAATAGACAAACACACCAAAGTCTTTAATGAAATCATATCGAGTATGTTTGGCAATAATATCAACAACAACAAGAGAAGAAAATAAGTTTATCAATATGTTTTTTATTTTCGTATTTATAAATTTTAAATTCCGTATGTTTTTATTTCCGTATTGAATTTCTATTGTTATTTGAATGAATGAAAAATAATTTAGTTTGAAAAGAAATTGGAATGCCGAGTTTCAAAAAGTGAAAACTAACATGTGTTATGAAGGAGGGGGTATTTTGGTGTGTTAGTGAGTTGTGTGCTTGTCTGATGTGGACATGTGGCGCTGAGATGACAAACTGACACGTGCCAGTCAATGCCATGATACCTGATGCTCTTAATATATTTTTAATTTATATTTAAATATAAATATTTTTTAAATCCTACAAATAATATATATTGTGGAGAAATTTATGTGCGTGTCGCATTTTCACGTTCGCTCATTAAAGACATATCATTAAAGACATAAAGTACGTCTTCTTCTCACTTACATTAAGGCCGGGCACAATAGTGACTTTTAACGACCCGTAATTTTTTTCCACCTTATTTTTCTTTCTCATGCGAAGTACATGCGATTTTTTAGGCACAGTAAGACGACCCATGTCTTTCTTTTTCAAACAGTAATATTTAAAAAAAATTAAACCCCTCTTCTTTACACTATATATATCGCCTGCATTTTCATTTTCAATACACACTACTTTTAATTTCTCATCGACGGTATGTGAAAGCGAACAAGTCATTTAAAATTTTTGATAGAAATTAAAAGTGTATAAAATATGAAAGAGCAGATGAAAATATATATAGTATATAAAATGATAAAATAAAATGGGTATTTATAGTGGTATAAAAGGTTAAAATTTAATAGTTTGAAAAAGTTTTTTTTATTAATCCAAACCTTCGACGATCAATCGATTCAAACCTTGCGTTTTACCGACCACTGCGCCCGGCCTAAATACATTGCATTCCACTCATGGTAACGCACTAATACTTTTGTAGCTGTTAAAATTTCAACATGATGTGTAGGTAAACCTTTTTTTTATAAAGTTATTTGGGATTCAGAGAATGAACACTGCATTATCACATTTATTGGATTATTTTATGAAAAATAAAGGTGATAGATCTTAAGAGTATTTTACATAAAATGACGAAAAAATGTAGAAGTAATCCGCTAAAAAATAACGCTATCACCGCAACAAATTACTTACTTTTAACACTTATTAAAGTATATTATCACATTTTAAATTGTGTGGAGTAAAAAAGTTTATACTTGTTGAAATTTAGTTTAACTATGAGTTCAGTTCATATTGAATAATGGGATTAGAGATACAGAGTATACCCTCATATGTCACTGAACAACCTGACTCTGATAGTGGTAAAAGGGAATTCAAGTCGCTGATGAAATTTGAGTGAGTGCAACTCTGAACTAAAAGGTATTCATCAGTCTGATGGCTTCAGCTTTGTACTCCTTGAGGTGTAAGCTAAAGGATACAATCAGGGAGTAATCCATCAGGGGATGTATCCTCAGCGGGTTATCTCATCAGTAAGTCTTTTCAGTGTGAACGCTTCAGCTTGTATGCTCTTCAGTGAGCTAGCTGAGTGTTCAGGACGCTGAAGGATTGACCTCGCTGGAATGAATTCAAATAACTTGTAACAACTTTGACCTATTCAAGTGACATGTACCACGTTTAAATTGGTCATGTTACAACTAATTCCTACAATTATAGAGGTTAATAAATGAAAGAGATTAATTGGTCCATTAATCTCTCATAATTTCATAGACTAGGGTTTGAGTATATCCCCTATAAATAGAAGATCATAACATGCATGAGAGATACACATAAAACATAAACACTGAGAAGCGAAGGTGATAAGGTGTCATTTTATACACTTTTTTGGAGTCATTTAACCCTCTAAATCATGAAAATATGCTCAAAGTACGTGTTTAATCGTTTCTTTTTGTATTTTTAGCACTTGGATGACCTTTGAAGAAAATATACGTGACTTGGACTCAATTTGAGAAGAAACGGACGAGATTACAACTCTACACGAATTTCAATATCAAAAGAGCATACCATGGCTGGAGACGACGTCACAATTTATTGCGACGACATCAGGAGGCTCAAGCGACGACATCAAGATCTTGGTGACGACGTCAGAAGTAGCCGACTCAAAAGAAACCCTAAGAAGATTCGCGGGCTGACGGCGTCGCAATTTACAAGCGACATCGTCGCGTTTGTTTTTCTATATATACAAACCCTAAATTTTGTGTTTAAAGTGTGGAACAAAGTAGGATTCGTAGGGTATCTTAGAGGAACGATTTTTATCAGCATTGGGGCGAATTTTAGGGTTCTCAAACCCTATTATATCCACTATTACTTCATGTTTTCATCAAGTGAAGTTCTTTTATCCTTTAATCTTTTAATATGTCTATGTGTTGTCTGATTATTTGTTCTTTGTTTTCTTTTAAAATGCTAGGCTAAATTTATTAGTGTTTGCTTATGTTTGCATGAAACTTAGTTTGTAAATCCTTTTACTATTGCTTCTTATTGATGGATGTGCGCGTTAGGCTCTAGAAAACTAGCTTCTTAATTGCTTGCGAAGACGTCTAATGAAACGTGATTGTGTAGAAAAGATACCATCGCAACAATCTTCATACTACCTTGCCCTAATATGGTTGATCACCTTTTAAGTGTTTGAATGCGTGTAATGTACTCTTAGGGGCCTTGTAATAGTCTTCATATTACCTTACTTGTACGTTGCCTTAACAGAATATTACATAGATGGCGGGTTCGTGTAATTCGTTCATGAATTAAGAAATACTTACACATTACATCATAAGGGTGACGGACAATAAGATTACGAGGAGCGAACTAAGGAGTAATGCATAATTAAGTGAACACGTTTGGTTACCTATATGAGTTTCCACATAGTTAGTTTAGATTCAATTTAGTTTATTAGTTTAATTAGTTTAAAACAAAACCCCCTTCAAACCAGAGATTTTACTTGCTTTCTAAAAAATATAAAAATGCAAAAATAATATTCTCTCAACCCTTAGAGCTTAGTTACGTTTAATTCGATCCTTCACAAACTATTCCCCTAGAGAACGATAACAACCCCCGAGTCTTGCCTATACTACACTGCAACGATTAGGTACTCTGCCTAGGGGATTGTAAAAACTTCTGTGAGTTTGTAAAACCCGCATCAAGTTTTTGGCGCCGCTGCATAGGGAATAGTCTAGATTTTGAATTCTATTTAGCTTAGGTCTACTCACAAGATTCCTATCAAGTGAGATTTTTATTTTCTTTTCATTAGCTTTCTCGTAGTCTATCTTTTTCTTTGTTCCCTTTGTTTTGTAAAACCTTCTCTTTTCGTTGACCACCATGGGAGACGAAAATCCTATCCGTACTTTAGGAGATTATTCCAGACCAAGCCATGAGGGCTATCGAAACATCATTGAACTCCCCGATAGGAACAATGTGGTGCCTCTACGATCCGACACCATCCGGTTGGTGAAAAACGGATGTTCATTCCACGGACTTCGGTCCGAGGATTCAAACCAACATCTTAAGGATTTTCTAAAACTTGTGGACTCACTTGACCTTGATGTTGCAAATAGGGAAAGGACGCGACTGCGTTTATTTCAATTTTTCCTTCGCGATCAAGCTAGCAATTGGCTTAAACCTCTCCTCACGAGATCCATCTCTACTTGGGAGGATCTCACTACCCGTTTCCTTGCTCAATTCTTTCCACTGGGAAGGATTGCTAAACTTCGTAATGACATCTTGATGTTCCAACAACATCAAGGTGAATCTCTCTCCGAAGCATGGACTCATTTGAAGGACTTACTTAAAAAAAGTCCCTCATCATGGCATCGATCTTTGGCTCTAAGTCCAAATCTTTTATGACCATGTCAATCCCGCCACAAGGCAAACCATCGATCAATCGGCCGGTGGTAAGCTACGTGACAAAAACGCCAAGGAATCTTGGGCACTATTGGAGGACTTCGCCCTCTATGACAACGAAAGTTGGAATGACCCAAGAGACTTGGCTAAACCGGTCAAGGCAATCTCTTTGCCTCAAGATGTCCCGAGTACATCCGACCGTCGTCTCATTGAGCTCAAAAATCAGGTCCAATGCTTGATGGAAGCTCATCTTGCTCCTAACCCACATGTCCAAGTGAACAAAATCGCTTCTTCACATGAGATTTGTAAAGGCCCCCACGACACTCAATATTGCATGGAAAAGCCCGAGCAAGCTTTTGTTAATTACGCATCCTCGCGTACCGACGAAGCGGGAGCTAAGTGGTTCACTTTCAAACCCGAGTAAAACAACCTTGGTGACACCTATAATCCGTCATAGAAAAGTCATCCAAACCTTAGGTGGTAGCAACTAGGGGTGTCAGTAGGGTCGGGTTGACCCTTAAAAATTATTGTCGGGTTATTTTGACCCGAACCCGATAACCCGAAAATGTTATCGGGTCGGGTTAGGGTTGAATAATTAATTTTATCGGGTTATCTGGTCAACCCGATAAGACCCGATAATTAATATTTAATTTTTCAAGAATTAATTTTAGAAGCCTAATGCCATTTCATTACAGATTGACGTAGCAATTGTTTACTTTTTTTCAAATGATATAGTAATACATATATTGCATGGTTTATGTTTGACCAATCTTACGAGGTAACAAAGTTAATAGTGATCTTTGAACTATTGTTACAAAAAGGTTTATTTATTATTTGTTCCTTTATTTCAAAGGCACTGAAGTTGTTATATTGTATAGGTCAAAGTAATTTGTAATTACTGTTTATTGTTTCAATGAATATGTAAAGTAAAACGTACTGGAACTGGACTTTGTTCTCGTGATACCATGCATGGTGTTGTAATGATTGATGAACGCAAATATTAGTGCATGTCATTAAAGTGTGTTTGTTTGCCGTAATTTTGAAACTCTCAGTTCCATTTTCTTGTTAGTTTAATAGGTTGCTGAGCTAATTGATTAGATCTATGTACACTTCAGCCTAGTAATGCAGTATGTATGTAGCATTACCCGATAACCCGAATCACCCGACCCGACATAACCCGACCCGAATATCACCCGAACCCGATAACCCGATTTCTTATCGGGTCAGGTTGCGGATGAGTTTTTAAAACTCAAAACCCGACTTAACCCGACCTGATAAGACCCGATAACCCGACCCGATAACATCCCTAGTGGCAACCTCAAAATTCTCAAAACAATTTTTCAAACCCACCTAATCGTTTTCAACCCAGCGGTTCGTTCCCGAATCGCCCCTTCAACAATCCTTAAAATTTTAAAAATCAACCAAATCTCGAAGGATTGGTGTCTAATTTTATGGCATCTCAAGACGCTATATTGTCTAAGTTTACAGCCGATTTTAAAAAACAACAAAGCGAGATGACCAATAAAATTGACACATTCTTGAAGGCCATCAATGGTCGAATAACGAGAGCACTCCCAAGTGATACGATAAAGAACCTAAGATTGAACGTTAACCTCACCTATTCAGTTTCATCTGCTCGTTCTTACTCGATGGAAGATCCCCAAAGCTCATCACGTCCCCTAAATTCGATCAATGCTATTAAAACATGTTTCAAGGAAGCAAATAATTTTCAAAAAAACCAGCTGCAAACGGTCATTGAAATTGGAACACCAAAACCAAAAGAACTCAAAGAAACATTAGAAGATGAATTTAAGGATTTGCATCTTAACTTACCGGTTCTTGAAGTTCTAGTTCATGCTCCAATATATAATGCAATCCTTGATAAATATGTAGAGAGTTTAGAGTTAGGTAAAAATGGGTCCGTGTTCATTCAAGGCAAAATGCCCAAGAAAATGAAGGATCCTAGATTATTCAGCATGCCTTATAGACTAGGAGACTCCAAGCCTTTTGATACCTTAGATGATTTAGGGTCTTGTGTGAATTTAATCTCGTTGTATCTCTACAAAAGGCTTAAAATTGGATTATTAGAAGAGACCGATCATGTTTTTGGGTTAGCGGATGGAACTAAGTCTTATCCCATAGGAATTGTTAAAAATGTAGAAGTTCACATAGGAAAGTTAAAAAGGAAAGTTAAAACCTTTCGAAGACTTCTATGCTATAGACATGGAAAAGGACCCTGCAACCCCTTTACTTGTAGGAAGAGGATTCTTAGCGTCCGCTAGTGCCGTAATAGATTGTAAAAAAAGCCAAAATAACGGTAGGAGAAGGACGTTAAATTTTAGGTCACTTATTTGGAGTTAACTGAATACAACATTGGTGATGTGGATGTGCCTTTTAGACTTTACCTTTGGAACGTGAGAGTCTTTGAATCTACGACCTTAGTACGGATGGTATTGTGCCACGGTCCCCGTATTATGCTAAGAAAACTTCGTGGTATTTACCAATTTCTGGTTATTGAGAACTGGCTAGAGATGTGAACCTTAACCCCGTTAAGGATGTCTTTGGGCCACGTTTGGATTGCGGAATCTTAACGAATTCTAATTGAAATTGGGAAGTTTAATTCCATTTCAATAACGTGTTTGGGTTGTACAGAAGTACAAGAATTTTGGAACCTAAATTCTATTCCTTTATGTGTTTCGGTTGGCAAATGGAAATGGAATGAAAAATTACTTCAAAATATATATGAGTATTCAAATTCCATGGCAAAATGAGAGGATTGTTTACAATTCCATAGAATTCAGATTATTCTTATCATTGTTATTATTATTATTATTATTATTATTATTATTATTATTATTATTATTATCATTATTTTATATTTAATAATAATTATTTATTTAAATCTAAATATAATTTAAATTTTTATAGCTTACTTTTTATTTTGTACAATGTTAGAAATAAAGAAATGAACTACTTTAATGTACTTGTAAAAGTATAGGGACTAAAAGTGTTAAGTTAGGAAAGACCTCCTCCTATGGGTCTATAAATAGGATGAGATAGTTTAATTTTCATTTTAAGTAGTCAAGGTTAATTGTATCAATATCAATTAATCAAAAGGCAAGTTTAGGTATTTTCTCTCTCTAGAAACACACACACTATTACACCTTCATTTACACACACTAGTCATCAATCAAGATCTTTTATGATTAACTAGACGAATACCCGTGCACGCACGGAAAATCCCTAGCGGCCGATAATTAAGGATATGCAATATTGTGGTACGTTTTTCATGTAACGTTCAAACATAATACGTGAAAATATCAAAATGTTGTGACATGCGATATTCACCTCAAATAATAATTTTTGTTATGTACCAAAGAACATATAACAACCCGTTATAACATCAAACTCATAAAGACCAATGAATTTTTAACCTTCATTGCATTTAAAGCAAAATGAAATTTATATTGACCAGATGGTATTTCATCAAGTGGGTCCCCAAAAAGTCTGTATTATATGTCAATAATAATTACTCTTAAATATAATGATTTCACAATTGACCGGGTATTTTAGTGGATTAGATCTATTTGGGCTTGTATACACCAATGCCCTCATGAGCATTGTATATTAATTATTAAACATGGAAAAGTTTGCTTCATCGTATAATACAATAATCACATTTTATATTTTTTTTTGAACCAGACATAAATCACATTTAAATTAACGGTAATTATAACTTTAATTTGTGTTTATTTTATATGCATTTTTTCAGTTTAAAGGAAATTTGTGTTTTAATTAATACAACTTATACCTTTTGCCACTCGGGGCACTTGTTAGACAATCCCGATCTATTTAGATACGCTTGTTATTCATACTATTATGATTAACCATGAAATGTACATGTAACTTAAGTTTCATAATTGAGTTTTCTAATAAAAAGGTTAACTATGTTTTTAATGTACTTAACCATATCTTTGTCATACAAAAATTACAAATTCTAAGAAAATTGCATTGAAACCGTCTCATCAATGCATGTCTATTTCTTTTCAAACAAATTTCGAATCAAGTATTAGAGATTAAGCGTTGCCATTTAAACATTTTAAATTCTCAAGATTCTTAAATTTCAAAAAATTGAGGGTAAATGTTTTATATAATGTAGTAAAGATAAAAATAAATGCTAAATAAAGATAATGGCAAATATGCTGTAAAGTTTGAAAAACTATTTTTGAAAATCATATTTCGATTAGAATAAGAATTTACTTAAAAAAATACAATGTTTTTACTTTATATTAATCATTTAGTTTAACTTATCATATATGTTTTAGGTTTGAGACTCTTTCAACCACAAATTACACGATTGACTCATTAAATTTCTCTAATATTCATATATCTCTACACGATTGAACATATGTTTTAATTTATTTTCATCTTTTAAAATGCATTTTTTTTGTTTTCATACTTTTCTCAAAGGATTTCTACTATGCGTAATATTAATTTCTATCCTTTTCATTCACATTCCCTATATATTTGTATATATTTGTAATATATGTTTCAAGTCATGGGGTTGTAACAACATTTTCAGTATTAACCAAAAGACTTTAATATATGTCAAAAATATTACTCTTAAATATAATGATTCACAATTGAGGAAAATTAGTGAATAAGATCTATTTGGGCTTGTCTAACCAATGCCCTCAGAGCATTGTATTAAATTATTAAACAAGGAAAGTTTGCGTTCATTAAATACAAAATCACATTTAATTTTTTTTTGAACAGACAAAATCACATTTAATTAAGGTAATTCATAACTTTAATTAGTGTTTATTTAATGCATTTTTCAGTTTAAAAGGAAAATTTGTGTTTAATTAATACACTTAACCAATGCCCTCGGGGCACTTGTTAGACAATCCCGATCTATTTAGATACGCTTGTTATTCATACTATTATGATTAACCATAGAAAGAACATGTAATGAAAGTTTCATAATTGAGTTTTCTAATAAAAAGGTTAACTATGTTTTTAATGTACTTAACCATATCTTTGTCATACAAAAATTACAAATTCTAAGAAAATTGCATTGAAACCGTCTCATCAATGCATGTCTATTTCTTTTCAAACAAATTTCGAATCAAGTATTAGAGATTAAGCGTTGCCATTTAAACATTTTAAATTCTCAAGATTCTTAAATTTCAAAAAATTGAGGTAAATCGTTTATATATGTAGTAAAGAAAAATAAATGTCATAAATAAAGATAATGGCAACATATGTGTAAAGTTTGAAAAACTATTTATTGAAAATCAATTTCGATTAGCATAAGAATTTATAAAAATACAATGTTTTTACTTTATATAATCATTTCTATACTTATCAAATTTTAGGTTTGAACTCTTTCAACCCACAAATACACGATTGACATAAATTTCTCAAATATTCATATATCTCTACACGATTGACATAAGTTTCTACTTTATTTTCATCATTTAAAATGCATTTTTTTGTTTTCAACTTTTCTCAAATCATTTCTATATGCGTAATATAAATTTCTATCTTTCTCAAATCATTCCCTATATATATTTGTAATATTTGTAATATAAGTTTCAAAGTCAAGGGGTTACAACATTTCAAGAATTAAAGCTTGCATTTAAGTTTCAACATTGCCTAAAATAAAATACGTTTTGTCAACTTTCAAGAGTTAGAATCATCAATTAGCATTTATTTGACGTTTTTAATGTGACACTTTAAAATTTTCTCAACTTTCAAGCATTTCAATCAGAAACGCATTTCAATTAGCATTCATTTCCATCTTTTCCTAAAATTAGCATTCAACATTTCCAATTAAAGCTGGACGTGTATTAATTCTTAACATTAGACATGTATTAATTCTCTAACATTTCTTAAATTAGATGTTTTTAACTTTCAAGTTTCAAGGTTTCAAGATTGAATGTTGAAAATTCAAGATTTTGGCAAATTTCCTTTATAAGGAGTATAGATAGAAGTATAAATAGATATAATTCAAGACATGACAAACTTAAGATGATTTGACTTTCTTTTCTCAAATTGAATTTATGATTTCTCTTACCAATATTAAGTTATTTGAATGCTAAACTTGATGATTTTGTAGAAACTTAGAGAACAAATTTGGCTCAGTTAATTATATAATCAACACAGCTTTTAAAGCACCATTTCTTATATAAATGCTAATCGACAGAAAATAATTACTGTATTCAAATCAAAAAGTATATTTATTTGATCTAGTTTGTTTACATAACATTTTTATAAAACATGTTCATTTATCATTCTATTCTATAAGATGCATCAACATCTTTTTCAGCTTCATCTTCATCTTTATCATCCGAATGAGAAGCATCATAATTTTCTACATCAATAGGATGTAGAGCAGGCTTGGGATGAGTCTACACAAATACAAATGCAAACACAATATTAGAAAAAGAACAATATTATAACAATCATAATATATTAGGACAAATAGTAAACAAAACGTACCATTGCTTCTGCATAATTTTCTACATCAATAGGATGTAGAGCAGAATTAGGATGAGTCTACACAAATACAAATACAAGCACAATATTAGGACAAGCACAATATTAGAACAAGCACAATATTAGGACAAAACGTACCATTGTTTCTGCTTCTGATTGAGCATGAATGGTTTTTTTGTTATCGAGTCCCATTGCTCATTTTGTTACTTGAATGATGAATTATGAATGATGAATGATTCACCTATTTATATAGGCATGGGTTAGTAATTTGAACTTTAGCATTGAATGAAATTAGCATTCATTTCCATCTTTCAAGCATTTCAATTAGAAACGCATTTCAATTAGCATTCAATTAGACGGTTTTAAAATTTTCTCACATTTAATTAGACGGTTTCAAGCATTTCAATTAGACGGTTTTAATGTGAAGATTCAAGATCCCCTTAGCATTAAATTTTAGTGTTTTTCAACTTTCAAGATTCTCTTGAAAAAGAATCCTAAATCTCCTTTATAAGGAGTATAGATAAAAATGACTTATTGCAAGTGTATTTTGACTCACCGGACCCAAACATTCTAATAAACATCAGGTTTAACTTGAATGCTAAATCGGCACTCTAATAGCAAATTTAAATTTATTTCATGTCTCAATTTACCAATCATATTGGTATGTCATTACTTGACCTCTAAAGAAATGGTGCACCGTTAAAGTAAGATGTTACGCCAAAAAAAGTAATTACTTTTTACTTGGTTTGATCCAAACAAAAATTAATTACCATAGTTAAAACTAGTAGAGGTGGCAAAATGGGAGGGTAGGGCGGGTTCGAGTATCGGGCCAAACGGGCGCGGGCAAAACGGGCGCGGGCAAAACGGGCGATTTTTAAAATTCGGATCAAACGGACGCGGGCCAAATGGTCCTGGGTTAAACGGGTAAAGTGTTCAAATTTTTTGTTTATACGTTTTTGCACATTTTTTACGTTATTGAACGTTTTCGTACGTATTATACGTTTTCGCACGTTTTTCTACGTTTTCGCACGTTTTTCTACGTTTTCACCGTTTTTCTATGTTTTGGCACGTATTTCTACGTTTTCGTTCCTTTCATTCGTTTTCGTACGTCCACCTCCCTCCTGCCCTTACGCTTTGGTTGAAAAACCTTCTACGCGGTACATTAAACATCAATAGTTCCCTCGTACCCCTAAAAAAACTCGATCTTCAGGAATCGAACTACTCCACATGGAGTTACTTTTTCAAAGGGCACTGCAGCAACTTTAACGTGCTAAACCACATCGATGGATCGACGTCCATATCTGATCCACCAACCGACGAATGGATCACGGCTGACTCCATCGAAAATCATAGATCTTTCTTACCCTTTCTCCAACGCTTCGGAAAAGTATGATCAGCACCAACCCTGCTTCGGCTAAAGCCGCCTGGGACACCATCGAAACCATCTTCCAAGAAAACAAAAGGACACGTACCATTGCTTTAAAAGGTGAACTACGTGTCATACAAATGGGCGACGACACACAAGACGCCTACTTTTCCAAGATTGATTCCATTATCACTCTTCTTACCACCTGGCTCGACCCATGGGATATGCAGATTATTGTACCTATGCCAATCAACGAGCCTAAGCTGAAAAATACGAAGCCATTGCACAAATAATTGCTCACAAAAGATCCATTTCCTGACCTAGCAACTGTTCGCACCATGGTCCAGCCGACTGAAAGGAGATGCGCCTCCGGTCTAAGCAACCGATACTCTCTACATCCACTACATCAAGCTCACCACAAGTGCTTCTTGCTACATCCCAACCACGGATTCAAGACAACTGCAACAATCGTGATTGCGATGCCCTGCCACCTACATTTTGGGTTGAAACTCTTCACATGGCCGCCTACCTCTTGAACATCTTACCCTCCACCGCCATCAATAATGAAATACCTCACACTCGCCTTTTTAAAACAACACCGAACTATGCGGATCTTCGTGTTTTTTGTTGCCTTTGCTATCCTCCTCTTTCACTTAAACAAATCACAACCTATGATACCACAGGGCTTACACACCCAGCAATTTTTCTGGAATATCCAACAAATCACCGCGGATATCGATGCCTAGACTTAAACACGAACAAAATCATCTTATCCCGTCATGTAACATTTGATGAGACAGTTTTCCCATATGGATCTATGACTCCTCATGACTCACCCTCGTACACATTTTTGGACACTTCGCCCAACATCATACATCAACACATCATATCCAAACTCACTTTTGCATCACCACTTCCCACCACCACTATAACATCTATTCTGCACCACCCAGTCCACCATGAAGCACACGTCCAACCGGCTCACCAAACACATGATCCTACTCACATCCCCACTCCACCAAACGTCCAGCCCACACAAACTCATCACTGAAACAACTATTCCTAACTACACAACCATAATAATCACACCTCACTCACCCCATGGTCACTCGCTTTCGTGTTGGTA
The DNA here is from genome assembly GCA_026074375.1 of Tanacetum coccineum. NCBI lineage: Eukaryota > Viridiplantae > Streptophyta > Magnoliopsida > Asterales > Asteraceae > Tanacetum > Tanacetum coccineum. Next base: position 37,984 of record BQNB010009037.1, read on the forward strand.
CTAAATCGGTCCCACCAACGTTTAACTTAACACTGTCCACCACATCACCTATTCCTAAGTCTATCCAAATATGCTTTTCGTGACCCAAATTGTTTATCAAGAGCTATGCTTGAATGAATATACTGCTTTAATTTAAAAATAATACTTGGTATTCTTGTGTCCTCGGCCACCGGACCGCGAACATACGTTCGTTCTATGTGGCTTTTTTCGCATAAGTATAACGGCTATGGTACCCACATCCGGTACAATGCTCGTCTTGTTAGCAAATGTTAGCACTCAACTTTCAGGTATGTGTGGATGAAAAGGGACATTTAGTCGGTTGTCAAACCGCTACTATTCGGACAATACTCAGTCTAGCATTTCTAGACATTGGCCCTTCACCAGCTTGATGTCAAGAATGCCTTTTACATGATCGTTATCATAACTGTATACATGCACTTAAAAGAAAAAAAAAGAAAACAGGAAAGAATACGCACCAACCTCCTGGTTTTCTCTCCTCCGGATCCGCAGCAAATCCAAATCATGTTGCCTTCTCCAGAGATCTCTTTATGGGCTTAACCGCCCCTCGGGGCCTGGTTTTCAGATGATTAGCGGCTTATGCTGCTACGGTTGGGTTTCATCATAGTCGCTGGACTCTTCACTCTACATCTAACAGACAGGGGCAGACACTGCTTTTACTGCTTCTAATATGTAGATGATATTTTGTTTGACTGCATAAAATCTTCTTCTTGATAGTTGTTGTGATTTGGGGTGTTTGAGCTTGTGTAGTTTTTGTCTCTGTTACATCAGATTAACACTTTCTCTTCATTGCATAGTTCTCATGACTGATTTGGGCTCACTTAATTATTTCTTGGGCATTTCTGTGACTCGTAATGCTTCGGGGATGTTCTTATCTCAACCAAAAGTAGCGACCTGAGGTTCTTGATCGGGCTGGTATGCTTAATTGTAAACCGTGTCGTACACCTGTTGACACGGACTCCAAACTTTCTGCAGATGGTGCTCCTATTTCTGACTCTACATTATATCGTAGCCTAGCCGGGGCCTTACAGTATCTCACCTTTACCCGGCCTGACATTTCATATGCTGTTCAGCAGGTCTGTCTCTTTATGCATGACCCCCGAGAGCCTCATCTCTCTGCTCTCAAAGAGGATCTTACGGTATGTTGCGTGGCACCTTGTCCTAGGATTAAATAGCTATATTCCTCTACGACGTCATCTTTAGTGGCTTACTCAGATGCGGATTGGGCGGGTTGTCCCACTACTCGTCGATCAACCTCTGGTTATTGTGTTTTTTCCTGGCAACATCTCTCTCCGTGCATCGAAGCGCCAATTTACTCTCCTCCTCGATCTAGTGCTGAGGCTGAGGATCGGGTTTGCCAATGCCGGTTGCAGAAAACTTGCTGTTACGTTATCTAATTATGTGAACTTCATACACCTCTAGCCACTGCTACACTTGTCTATTGTGACAATGTGAGTGCCGTCTATCTCTCTTCTAATCCCGTGCAACATCAACGCACGAAGCATATCGAGATTGACATTCACTTTGTTCGGGATCTTGTTGCTACCGGTGCTATACGGGTTCTACACGTCCCGTCACGTTATCAGTATGCGGATATCTTTCCCAAGGTTTACCTACTAGTTATATTTGATGATTTCATACCAGTTTGGAAGCGTCCGTGCCCTCCCGCTCCAACTGCGGTGGAGTGTAGTCAATGTAATTTATGATTGTCAAAGTTTCTAGTCAAAGTAATTTATTATAGTCAAAGTTATTAGTCAAGTCATTTATGTTAGTCAAATTCATTTAATATGGATTCTAGAATACTCCATATACTCCTATATATTGTATCATTGTTATGAGAAATGGAAGACACAAATTATATCTCTAAACCCTTTCTTACAATTTAATCCTTCTTAACCTTTTCATTCAACGGGTTCTTGAATTTCGTCTTGGTCATCAGCTTCATCATCATCACTTGGGATGACAATATACGTCATCCTAATACCAGTTAATTAACTTTTTATTGGATGAAGAAAAGAGTAGGGATGTGGAGAGCAAGACCTGTATATTACAACCACTAATTTTAGAGACAAATGTTATGTAAACAAAACTAAACGAGATAATTACACATGATAGTAAACAAACCGAACCTCCAAATCATGAATTTCTAGATAATTAGACATAACAGCATTCTGCTTCTTTTGCTTGTTGTGCGAGCAGGTTTTGAGCATGGCTTCATGAGTTGCTTATATACTGCCAAAGATAGGGGAGTGCAAACCGTGTTTTTCAACATTGCTAAATTAGTTTTTAATGTGAGATTGTATATAGAGTAAGTTTCCATTAGAATGTGACGTTTTGTATATAGAATTCAATTAATTTCGTTTGTGTATTAATACGAGATTGTATATAGAGTAGTTTCCATTTAAATATTTCAACATTGCCTAAATTAATTTCGTTTGTGTATTAATTTTGTATTTCAAACATTGCCTAAATTAATTTCTTCTGTGTATTAATTTCGTTTGTGTTAAAACATTGCCTAAATTAATTTCTTCCGTGTATTAACTTCTTCCGTGTATTAATATTAATTTCGTGTAGTAATGTGTATTCTCAATGTGTATTAGTGTTTCAACATTGCCTAAATTAGTGTTCTCAACTTTCAAGATTCCTAGTTTTCTACTTTTCAACTTTTCTAGATTTCTAGTTTTGATATTTGGGTAAATCTCCTTTATAAGGAGTATAGATAACAATATTTAAGTTTTATTTTTTGTTTCTCTTTTTTTAGAACGGCTTGTTAGTTGTTAGTGGTTCAGGTCCAACAGTGACATCCAATTGGGCAGTATGCTGTACACTGAACCCGCCTGTACTTCCTCCTATTCCGCCTGAAGGGGTAAAAGTCCCGGGTGGGACTCGAACTTGAGACCTTTATTTTCAATACATAAATCACTCAAATTTAAATATTATTTTTTAAAATTCTTGAAAATTTATTTAATTAATAAGACAAAAAGAAATTAAATTTAAGAGCTGATTATTATTTAAAGTAGAAGTAAATGATCCTTGTCTAAAACCTTTTTATTTATTTATTTATTTCTATATAAAATATACGAAAATAGAAAGATATAAAAATTTGAGCGATTTTTGAAATTAAAAAATATCTTTGAGTGACTTTAGTGGAACAATTTTGAAACTTAAGTGATAGGATTAAAAAAAAGTGTCGGTTACTAGGTAGTTTAGGTCTTTCTATTGTGTCTCGGTTATGTACGCTATTTTACTATGTAATATCCCACATCGAATCCCTAGGTTAACCCAGGGATTGCACGCCTATATATAGTAGAGTATGGGATGAGATGTGGGTTGATGATTTCCTTACAAGCTAATACATTTCCATTTCTATTTTCTCTCTCTAAAATCTCACCCTCCACTCTCTAGACTTTTATCATTGTTTGTGTGAATATCATATTATAACATTTGGTATCACTCACTATGATATGATATAGTGGTGTTCGTGTTAGGGGTGAGCATACCGGATCGAAGACCGGACTGGACCGGAAAACCGGACCGGACCGAACGTATTTCGGTCCGGTCCTCGGTCCGGGGTTTTTGTTACTTTCAAAAATCGCTCAATTTTTTATATCTTTCTATGAACGTATTTCGGTCCGGTCCGGTCTTGGCCGTTCCAGTCCGGTCCTTGGACCGTGCTCACCCCTAGTTCGTGTATGTGCTTAACGTTTTAAATCTCATGTTTTTTCTATTTCTTTGTATTTCACATGTTCTTCATGCCTAGAAAAGATTGGAAATCAAATTTGTGTGTTTAAAAACCATAAAGGTTTGATTTTTATGACTCTTTAGGTGTTTTAGATCATAGAAGTACAAAAAGGTTTTAAGATATAACGTTTAAAAGTGTGTGTTTTGTGATTTTTGGTGTCGTATACTTATACTTTTGAAACAAGCGAACGAGTTTTGGTTTGAAAATAGCTTAGCAGGTTTGAAAGAAGCTTAACATGTTTGAAAGTAGCTTAATAAGTTTGAAAATAGCGAGCAAGGTTTGAGACTTGTGAACCAAGTTTGTATTTAAAACTAGTGAACCACAGAACTTTTGAAAGTAGCGAACCATCTTATTTTCAAAAAGAAGCGAGTGTACTTTTTTCCAAAGTTGCGAATCAAGAATTCAAAAGTTATGAACCAACTTTGAAAGTTGCTTGTCTCGTTTGATTCACAAGTAGCGAATTATAGCTCGACTCCAACGAGAGTAGCGAACTAGGTTTGTAGGTTAGAAGCGAGCCTCGTGTTCGATACTTATTCAAGAGTTGCGAACCAGGGTTTATTAGAAGCAAGCGAACCAATACCTAGCTAAGATGCGAGTTCGAATCTTTTAAAAGAAGCGAACCAGAGTTCAGGTTTGCTAAAGAAGCGAACTAAGGTTTCTTGTGTGCATTTAATGCAAGTTTGACAATTAATGCAAGTTTAAGGTTTCATTTAATGCAACTAAGGCTTGTATTTCACTTGTGTTAAACCTAAACCAATAAAGCTTCGATGATTACCCGATTCACTTCAAAGATAAAGACTTTAACACTAAATCACAATCACAAAAAAATAAAAATAAAGACTTTAACACTAAATCACAATCACAACAAAAAATAAAGACTTTAACACTAAATCACAATCACAACAAAAAATAAACCATACAACACTTCCTTTTCATTAAAACGATCCTTATTTCGTTTCATACAAAACAATCAAATCATCAATTCATCAATGGAAACTTTAGCTAAAAATATCTTGCTGCTGGAGCTAAAAATCGTCCAACAATGCTCGAGAAAGGCAGTTATGATACTTGGCAGAGCCGTATGTTACTTTACATTGAAGGCAAGGAGAATAGAGAAATGCTACTTGATTTAATTAAGAATGGACCTGTTAACATATCAAATCACATAAAACATACACGAAAATCTTAGAGAGAGAAAGAGTTAGAGAGAGAAAGTAAAAGAAAGAAAAATGGAGGCTTTCACTATGAGAAAATGAGAAGCAACACCCTTCGTAACAATCTAGGAAGGGTTTATATAGTGTCTAACAAAAGGGCCGGCCACATGGGCTTTAACATGGGCCTTATTGGGCCGTGGAC
>BQNB010009037.1:43168-77455 GCA_026074375.1 Tanacetum coccineum
TGTTAAAATTAACTATACTAGATACAAGGCTCGGGAATAATAATGACCATCACTTTACTAAAAACACGGCTAACAATCTACCCCTAAGGGGTGGTCATTACAATAATGGCTTCACTTCTTGTGACGTCTTGAATCTCGGAGCCTTGTGTACTTGGGAATTCTTTTGACGTTCCTTTTGCATGCTTGTGATCTTGGATCTTGATCTTTGACTTGACATTCTTTAACTTAATCTTGATATCTTGGTCTTTAGCCTTGACTTTATTCTTGACTTTGAGATCTTTAAATCTTTATCCTGGAACCTTATGCCGCCTTGCGATCTTGTGTCTCTACCCACATGCTCATTATCTTCAAAGCTTGCTAACAATCTCCCTCAACGTTGATCTTTACTTGATCTGCTTTCCATATTGTTAATACAAATAATGTTTAAAAATGTTATTTATAATTTTTCAACCTCTCAACGTTTTGATAATAACAAAATGTAAAAACGTTTACGATAAAAATAAACGTTTACAAGTTATTAATTGTAAAATTTCATTTATAAGATTAGTGATCACTTAAGGTATGAACAAACAAATCATTAAGCATGATTAGTGATCAAGAAAATACTTCTTTCTTAACCATTACATTTTCACAAAAGTATTTCTACAAAATAAATAATACTTTTTTTAATAAAAGAAAATGTTTTATTTAAATAATAAAATTTGAATATGGGTTTTCCCCCAAAATAGAAGCTACTATACCAGATACAACCTCCTCGCAAAAAGACAAAAACAAGAGCGTACTCTAGTGGCGGCCCCCTTATAGGCCTGGAGGCCCCCAGATATATCTAGGACCGCTGCCAGCTAGCCGTTGGAAATCCTGTCTATAAATACTGCACTATTTCTGGCAGAAAAACATACCTCTTTGCATGAATTTTTCTAGTTTTTTTTCTCTTTCTAAAAACCTTCTTTCTCTCACTAAATCTCTTGATCACTAACATTGTTTGATCTTGTTTCAAGTGATCTAATCTCTTTCTCTCATCTCTCTTCTCCTCTCTATCAAGCGCAAGAGAAGAACATTCTTATTCGCCCAGAAATGAATTGTTATTTAGTGATCTCTCCTCTCTTCTTCTAAGTATCAAATCTCTATTGTAATTATCTTGTGTAATTGTGTGATTTGGATTATGTGTAAATTCGATAGTGTAGATCTTGTGATTGTTTAGTATTTGTGAAGTGGTAGATTGGTTCTAGCTAAGATGAGAACTCGACATTTAGCTTAGTGTCAGAAAATAATGTAAGCGATGTGTAAACGGTTTTCTTCGCCTGAAGGGAGCTTGTTGACATAGTAAAATCTCGAGTAGGATACTGGGGAGTGGAGTAGGCGAAGCTTCGTAGCCGAACCACAATAAATCTTGGCGTCTTGGTTTGATTGTTCCTTTTCTTATCTCTTTATATTGTTGTCATTGTTATTTAGTATTATTTTAGATATTTACGTTGTTGATTCATATTGTTGATTGGTTGAACATACAACTCGAATTTAAGTATTTTGAAAGCAAACTCTTAAAACGTAAAACGAACCTGTAAACTATTCAACCCCCCCCCCTTTATAGTTTCCACAATTGGTATCAGAAGCCAAGGTCACTCAAGATTTTTAAAATATATTGTATTTTAAAGCTTGGATCGATCTATGGATTCCGACAAATATCTAGAAGGGCAATCCATGCAAAGACCAACACTTTTTGAAAGTGATAGTTTTATTTATTGGAAAAATATATTCGAGACATATATAAAATCAAAAGATCTTGATCTTTGTCATGTTATTACTAACGGTGATTTTCAACCTATTCAACAAAATCTGGAAACCAAATTAGATGAGGTTATCCCTTTTGAAAAACAAAGTGATGATCTTAAAAAGAAGCTTGCGAAAAATAACGAAGCCAAAATGGTTATTTACAATGCTTTGCCAAGAAAAGAAATTTGGAAAAATTTGTTAATCACCCATCAAGATAATAACCAAGTCAAAGATAACAATATCGACCTTTTGGTACAACAATATGAACAATTCGTCATTTCTGAAGACGAAACTATAGATAGTGCTTTTGCTAGATTTAATACTCTCATTACTAGTCTAAAATCTCTTGATGAAAGTTATTCTAGCAAGAATTATGTTAGAAAGTTTCTTAGGGCTCTACATCCTAAATGGAGAGCAAAGGTCACGACGATTGAAGAGTCGAAAGACTTAACATCACTGTCACTTGATGAACTCATCGAGAATCTCAAAGTTCATGAAATGATCATCAAGAAAGATTCTGAAATAGTCAAAGCTAAAGGAGAAAGAAAATATCTTGCTTTAAAGGCTAAAAAAGAATCTAGTGATGAAGAGTGTTCGACTTCCAGAAGTGAAGATGAAGAATACGTCATGGCGGTTAGAGACTTCAAGAAGTTCTTTAAGAGAAGAGGTAGATTCGTGAGACAACCTCGGAATGACAAAAAGACGTTCCAAAGAAGCCGAGATGACAAGAACGGTAAAGGTGATAGAAAATGTTTTAGATGCGGCGATCCAAATCATCTTATTGGAGAATGTCCAAAACCACCGAAAGACAAGAACCAAAGAGCGTTCGTCGGAGGTTCTTGGAGTGATAGCGGTGAAGAAGATGATGAGAAGGTCCAAGAGATGAGATGTGTCTCGCAGCACAAGCATCAAATGAGGTTATGTTTTTGATCCTCTTACTTTAGTGATGAAAACTCATCAATAGATGATTTAGTTTTAGATAATGAATATGATAAACTGTGCAAAATGAGTTTAAAGATAATCACTAAAAATAAAAGATTAAAAGCCACTAGAAATAGTTTAGAAAAAGAACTTAGTATCTAAAAGAAAAAGTGTCTACACTTGAGAAAAACAAGGGAGTTGATCTCGAATGTGTAAAGTGTCATATGCTTAAAATTGAGAATGAAAAACTCAAAAAGGAAGCCATTAGATTAACTAAATTTGAAAAGAGTACACATTCTCTAAATAAAATATTAAGTAATCAAAAACCCTCTAGAGAAAAATTGGGTTTAGGGTTTAATTCATTTGAAGCATCATCTAGTGGAACTAAGGAAATAAAGTTTGTGAAATCTCAAAAAGAAACGTCCTCTGGTAGCGGTCCCCCAAATACCATGGGCGGCCCCCTTAAAGACTAGACGGCCCCCAAGGTAATTATAGGACCGCCAGTCTGTTCACCAGTTTCTGAAAAATCTGTTTCTTTTCAAAAATCCATATTGGGTCCTAGACCAAAACATATAATGTTAAACAACGTCAAAGTTCTCGTTGCTAGTGATAATGAAGTTAAACGATTTTATAAGCCATCGTTAAAACCGGAGTCGGATTTTCAAAACCTAATGTTAGGTCAAAAACTCCACCACCTAGAAGAGTCAATAATAATTATCCTCGTCCTAAGACACTGCAACCAAAAAGGAACGTTAGTCGACAAAACCAACCTCATGGTTTTCCCCTAACTTGGAACAATTTCCAACGTCAAAGTTACATTCCATGGGAAATGTGTCTTCCATTTCTACATCCCAACCAATTGCATCAAATGCAAGGGATGTTTAGCACTAACAACTTTGGACCCATGAGATATTGGGGACCAAATGTTTGAGTTATTATCTTATATAAATAGATATGCCTTGGAGTCAACTTGGAACCCGATGAGTGGATAAAGGATAGCAGATGCTCTAAACACACGACGGGTAACCGAAAGCTCTTCTCAAGCTACAATGCATACAACGGAGGTAATGTTATTTTTGGTAGCAATCTTTGCGGTAACATCATTGGCAAAGGTACGATTTTGAACGACTCTCTCAAAATAGATAATGTAGAACATGCAGATAACTTAAGATTTAACTTGCTAAGTGTAGGACAAATATGTGATAATAAGTGTAGAGTAACTTTCTCTAAACATGATAGTGAAATCACTAAGGATGGTAAGGTTATAGGTAGATGTATTAGAAAAAAAGGCTTATATGTGATGAAATTAGGAAATAAGTCAAAAGACAAAATTTATCTTGCAACAATTGATGAAAATTCCACGTTGTGGCATAGGAGATTAGGTTACGCTAATATGCGTCTCATTCAATCGTTAGCATCTAAGGAATTAGTTAGAAACTTACCTAAACTTAAGTTTGATCAACATTTCTGTGATGCTTGAAAAATTGGAAAACAAGCTCACGCTAGTCACAAAGCTAAGAATATAGTCTCAACGACTAGATGCTTAGAACTCCTCCATATGGGTCTCTTCGGTCCATTCGCCATACGGAGTTATGGAGGAAACCGCTACACCTTAGTCATAGTAGATAACTACTCTAGGTCTAGATTATTTAAAGATAAAACTGAAGCCTTCGATAAATTCAAAATATTTAGTAAGAAAATTCAAAACCAATTAGGATGTACAATAGTGTCAATAAGAACCGACCATGGTAGGGAATCAAGGCTATAATCAACATCAACAAGAGGGCCATTTCCGACAATTTATATGAAGAAACTTAGCCCTCAGCTGGGTAGACTTAGTCAATTAGGATTACTATTAGCGTATGCTTATGCTTTATGATTTAAAGCAATTCCAAATGGATGTAAAAGTGCATTCCTGAACGTATTTTCAATGAGGAGGAAATTGGCACACCCACCTGGATTCATTGACTTTGAAAAACCGTATCATGTTTATAAACTTAAAAAAGCTTTATACGGTCTTAAACAAGAACCCAAAGCTTGTTATGTAGAATAAAAGCTTTTCTTATTAAACATGAATACAAAATGGGAATGGTAGATAACACATTTTTTACCAAGAAGAAAAGTTCAAACCATCTCGTTTAAATAATAGTCGAATGACATATATGTCGAGGCTATCAACTTGTCAAGACATGTGTGATGAAGTTGCCAAAATCATGCATGACGAGTTCGAGATGAACATGATGGGTGAACTTAACTTCTTCTTGGATTACAAATAAAACAGATGGAAGATGGTATTTTCTTTAATTTATCTAAATATATTAAAGAAATGCTTAAGAATTTTGGCTTACAAGAATCTAAATCAATGAAAACCCCCATGTCCTCTGATACCAAACTCACGAAAGACAAAGAGTGGGAGTTGGTAGATAGTACCAAGTATCGAGGCATGATAGGTAGTTTATTATACCTAACGGCAAGTAGGCCCGATATCATGTTTAGTGTCTGCCTTTGTTCCCGCTTCCAAGAGGATCCCAAAACCTCTCATCTTGAAGCGGTTAAGCGTATCTTCTGATACATTAAAGGCACTACGCACTTAGGATTATGGTATTCTAAGGGGACCGACATAGAAATAGTAGTATATGCCGACTCTAATCATGTGGGAGATTATGTGGACCGAAAGAGCACTAGCGGTATTAGTACGTTCGTGGGATGTTGTTTGACATCTTGGTTCTCGAAGAAACAAACCGCTCTTGCTATATCCACTACCGAAGCCGAATACGTAAGCGCCGAAAAGGCATGTCAACAAGCACTATGGATGAAACAAGCTCTTATCGACTACGACGTTCGACTCGATGACGTCCCGATCATGTGCGACTATAAAGGCGCGATTGACCTTAGAAAAAACCCGGTGCAACACTCTTGTACTAAACACATCGAAATACGTCACCACTTTCTCCGTGATAATATCCAGAAAGGACATATTACAATCGAAAAAGTGCCGTCCGTCGACAATATCACCGACATTCTTACAAAACCCCTTAAACGTGAATCATTTAATTATCTTCGTCTTGGTTTAGGAATGACGGAACACATTCCATAAATCATGTTAGTCCGCTTCTCCTTCTTCTAGTCTCGGTTCTAGTTCGCGTTTCATTCCGTGTTGAGACAATTTAACAACTTCATCCGAAGCTTGTTAAATATTTTTAACTCACAAAATGCAAACTAATTAGTCACTCTTCCTTGTAAATTCGTATCAAAATTTAAAAGTTCAAAAACCTATAATACAGGCGGCCCCCTGATCAATATGGGACCGCCACCAGCAAACATCAAATATTTACACTTAATCAAAAAAATTCAAAACACAAAACCAAACATACCCCCTCTTCCTGCTGGTGCGACGAACACGAAACCAAAACCACCAAAACTCAAAATCAACCACTAAAACACTAATTGAAGATCATATCAACACTAATAATCATTCCAAACATCATAAAGATCATCGATTGTAAGTCATTTCATCTATTTTCCTCCAATTTGAGTCTAGGATTCACGATGAATACAAAAAATTAAAATTGAGGATTTTTCACTTTTCTTTTAACTTTGTACAATTAGAATTACTAGGACATAATGTATAATCTTGAACAAAAACCCTAATTTTATTTTCAACTCACTCACGTTAGGAACATAATAAAATTGTTGTTATGCATTGTCAATACAACTTAAAAACGTTTTTAAACACATGCATAATGATCTCATGAACAAAATTTGAGATACATAATTCATATGTAATTTTTGACATGTTTGGATGAGCAAAATCAAATTAAAGAGAATTTGGGTTAACTCTTAGGATTTTATTTCTAGGTCGAGTTAATCGTTACTCCATATTTGTCACATTTTTGTCTTTCATTTTAGGCGATAATGCCTCGAATCACCGGATTAGATCACCAAAATTCCCATAACTACATTCCACTCATATCAAATGAATTCGAAAACCACTACAAAACACTATTGCAATACTTGAAAAATGACACTTTCAAGAGGGTAGGGTTGTAAGTTAAAATTTTAAAAACATGAGTAATATCCGTGCTAAGTTTTGATTAAGTGGCTTTGACTGTTTATTGAACATAAACGAACAAAATGTTCCTCATTTTGTTCTCGACTTTTATAGTCAACTCACGTTTGACTATAACTCTGAAGGTCATTTTGTGGTCAAATTTGTCATACAAAGTAAGTCATTCTCTCTTACTCTCGAGGAATTCGGTTAAATCTAAATCCCTTTCAAAAGTCAAGGGTACTGGAGTTTGATAGTCATTATATCAAATAAACTATTCGGGCGACGGAAGGTCCGGACTGGGTGGTGCATGTTGGGTTTTGTTTTTCTCTTTATGTCACAGGGAGAGTTCATTGCGTTGACATAGTATACTGTTCAAAATCAAGGTTATACTTTTTCTGTGCTTTATTCATCTTGTTCTATAGCAAAGAAAAACATATCTATTATATCTTACACTCTGCTATGCTAGTTATCGTCAAGAAAATTGTGTAAAGGCTCAATCTTGAATTAATTCTCAATCAACGAGAGGTCTAATACGTTGGCATTAATTCGACTTGGCGATGAATGGAACATGGCTTCGTGTTTGGCGTGATGCATCTATTGAACACTTCGACTAACGATGAGTACAGTCTTGAGCGTTGAATATGTTGCGCTATAGACAATCGCGTGTAAGTCGCCGCTAGGCATGAATTGGAGCAGTGAATGTAGGATGGTCCATACAAACCCAACCCTCCTTCTCCTGATTAACATCATTTCGTATAGTTCGCACACATGGAGGAATCGAGAATATGACGACACCTCAGCGGACTCCCGATTCGACAATTCTATGACGATCCATGAGTCTGAGTATATTTCGAGCTTTAGTCAACGTCTATATGTCCACTTCCCGAAAACATCAGCATGCGAAGAGTCGACGGGATCTGTCTTTAAAGGATGATGCGCGGGATACCGGGGGGGGGGGGGGGGGGGTTGTAGGTTGATGTAGATTGTTGTGGTGATTAATGTTAAGGGTGTTGTTATGGGGGGGTTTTTGGGTATGGTTTTTTGTATGGTCGGATGATTTTGAGTGCTTGAGTAATTGTATGTTTGGGGTTGGGGGGTTGGGGATGGTGGGGTGGTGAGTGGGTTATGGTTTAGGTGGGTTTGTTGGTATGTGGTGGGGAATGTGGGAATAAATGTGAATAATGTTAGAGTAAAAGAGTGTATCTCGACATAAAACAGACATCTTTGAGATCGGCTGTATGGAAGAGTGTAAGCCGGCGAAATATTGTTAGCTGTGGGAGGTTGGGGGGGGGGGTATCTCAGTAGACCAATCAGGCGAGCACGTTGGCGGGGGGTGCGTTACAGGATCGCATATAACATATCTCTATATCTACGTGCTAATGCTAACTGCATCGAAAAAGAGTGAGTAGCAGAGAACTCGCGCGCTAGTTTCTAATGATGAAAGGGGGACTCATAATCAAAGACGGGAGGAAGCAAGGCATATGTAAAACATAGTGGCAGCATCAAGCATTGTGTCACTGACTTAAGGCAAGCTCAAGAGATAGTGTGAGTTGATATCTCTCATTACACACTTTAGAGTCGGGGCGTTATGTCAAATCCAGTTGTCTTAACAGTTCTCCGATTACATGCAATCTAGTGTAGTCTTGAAGTTTTGTCCAAACAGTCCTTATTCTTGTATGATCGTGTCACGAATCCTCTTACCGCTCAACAAGAGCGAAAGACTAGAAAGGATCGTGGCATGAGAAGAGGTCGTCACTCCACTTCTTCTTGCCCTCCACCTTCGATCAACCATCCTCCTCTCATCTTAACAATGATGATGATGATAGGAATGGCGAAGGGACCTCGCGTGCAAGCACTCCTTCCCCCATTCGCTTTGTTAACTCTCTAACAAACGACGTTCCTTAAGTCTTTCAAAACCCACCTAACATTGACCCCACTGACCATTTTATACCCACAAAACCGAAATCATCAACCGTCAAGTTCAGATACGAGATGAGCATCGTGGTGGATTAAGGTCAATCGGAAAGGCCTCGGAAACTTATGGAGAAACATGAGGAAGTGAGCAATTTGAAAAATTGCTATAAAACATTATTAATCTTATTTACTACCTTATTATGATTAAATACTTAAAACTATTCTATTTGTAACACCCCCAAAATACGATACGCAACAGAATAAAACATTTGGGGTGCTACATCATGATACAATCACACAAGTCATACCAAACAACTATAAACAAGATGTTTGTTAAATAAATTTCATTTATTTCATTTGTAAAGAATCAGAGTTACATAGGTCCCAATACCAACGTAGAAATTTAATTCTAAAAGTCACAACACGACTTGACTTCTAAAACATTTATTTTGTTTATGACACTACTTCACCGAGACACCGTCCTTGATATCCGCGTTCCGTTCCATCCATGCCATCTTCATTACCTAAACCTGAGATACATGCTTAAAAAGGTCAACACAATGGTTGAGTGAATTCATAGAGTTTACAAATAACAGTTAGAACATAATTTTTTTTCAACAAAACATATAACATTGCTCGTAAGACAAGTTATAAAAATATTGATTTCACTGAAATGACTCGATGTAACCTAAACTTAACACATTCATCCCGTAGGACGAAATCATGACCGAGAAGTATGCCACTTCTCCTAATACTAACTACAAAATGTCCGTTCAGGGTGCTCACCAACGGATTCAAACCCCGGACAGGGTTGTCAAACCCAATAGATCTATTTAATGCATTAGCGTTCACCTACAACAAGGCAACTAACGGTCACACAGTAAAAGGCATATACTCAATAGTGAATGGAATCATATTTAGTATCAAAACATATTGCTTTATCATTTTCACAAAACAACAAGTATCCCCCTCGCGGGTTTAAAAACATTTAAAATAGTTCAAAAGCGAGGCTATGAAATCACCTTGTTCTAAGCCGAAGACGAAATAACCGAAACAATCCACGGAAAGTCAACGAACAAGATCACGACCTATAATTTACGTCGCTCGATTACTATACCGAAAAGTATGGTCAACGATGCGTACATCGTATCAACAACATCATATATATATATATATATATATATATATATAAAAATAGTATAAGATATATATATATATATATAAATATAATAGTATATATATATACCATAGCATTGATGAAAATCCACTTGCGTGCCTTAGATCCTAAAGACCCCATAATATTAGGTACGATTCGTTCTTTCATTTTATATTATATTCACTTAATCGAAAAGTTACTATATTTAGTAAGTCTCGACATCTATCTATATTTATAGAAATATTTATTTATCTCGTCGAGCTTTCGACGCTCAAATTAGTTATTAACTACTCGCATCAGAGTTATATTCCGAACATTATAAAAGTTACTATTTTTAGAATTACCCTCGGTCGTAAAAGTTACTAAGTTTAAAATACCTTACTCGTAATATTAATAGCGTTTATTATTTTTATAACATCCACAAGTCTTATACAACCCTTGACTTCAAAATCAACGTTGAACCTTTATTTTGACTTTTGACTTATGTACACATTTATTACTAAATCTGACTCGCTCAAAACGACCCGTTATATCGCATTTTCATGACTCGGACTCAAAAGAGATTTTTTTGTAAAACGACGTTCCGTACACTTTTTAGTTTTAGCCGAGACCTGAAACTCGATAGAAAATGACCAAAATGCCCCTGCAAGAATCTGCTGTAGCTTCTATTTTTAATAAAACGCGGAAGTTTGACATTCGGTTTTGACCCGATATATCACATTTTCGTGACTTTGACCAAAAAGAGGCTTTATGCAAAACGTCATTCCGAACAACTTTTGTGTTTCGTCGGAAGGCCGAAACAGACTCGAAAGTGCTCAAAACAGCCATTTAAAAATCTGCTCAGACTCGAAAATAGCTAGTAGCTGATTGTGTACATATTTATTTTTCCAAACTTCGATCGGCCATCAAATCTTCGTTATTAGGAGTTACGGGACGTTCGAATTACCGAAACGTACATTAGGACGAACTCTATCATATTTTTAAATCAAAAAATCAGATTTTATGATTTTTCAAACCTCGTTTTGCGTGTCACAGATTCTGCACGAATTTGACAAATTCAAAACTTCATCAAACACATTTTTGACTTCCAACAATCATCAAAATACCATTATCTTTAATGCTATTCGTTTGATGCTTGATTATCTTTTGTTTGGTTTTGGTTTTTATGCTAATAATAATCTATAATAAAACTAAGGAAATAAATCTAAACTATATAAAATGGATATGCTTGTCAAACGAGGCGAAAAGGTCATTAAGTGTGAAGGAAATAGTTAATAAAGAATTAGTACCCGTGTAAAAAACTGTTTTCTCACAACGTTGGTTTATTTTGAAAACAATATCTTTTATAAGTATTAATTACTAGATTTGATGTTTGATTATTTTTCCGGATTTTGCCCTTCAAAACAATCAAATAAGAAATCTAAATAATCCAAAAATTATTAATCAACAAGTCTCTTTTTAATCCACACTTAATTCACTTATCGCAACTCACTTAACAAGCATAAAAGAATCTACTCGCTAATCATGACAACAAACGTATAAGCAATAAAAGACATATTAAACTAATCTAAACTAAATTGCTAAATGAAATGAGAAAGGAAGTAGAACCCGAATGACGAAACCGATACGAATGTAACCACCCGATTATATAAACTAGTCTTGATGCTAAGTGTATTCCTTATTTAAACTTTATTTACTTAATAGATAATAAAGTATTAAAACTTTATTCTCTAATAAGCTAGTAAAATCTAAATAAGCTTTACACTTAGACAATAAGCTAGCTTATACAACCTGTAAGCTCCTCGCCTTAAGTGTTGAACCGGGTTCACCATCACAAAACAAGCAAAGAAAAATAAACCGAAACAATATGCTAAAATGAGACTAATATAAGCGGAACACCTAATTAAGCAAACCGAAAACCAAACTCTTATAACTAAAAAGCCAATAAGCTAACCAAACTACTATTAATCTCGAAACCGAATTTAAATTAATCCGAACCAAAATCAAACAATCTTAGACAAACGAGATCTATAAGTACTTTTATAAAACAAAATCTACTATCGAGCTAATAAGCGAAACTACTAAACACTTTATTTTTTTAAAACCACAAACTATTAATACGAACCAAAACTAATTAACCCGAAAGAAGAGTAAACCAAATCATGATTCGATATAAATAAGCTAAGCTATTTTTGGTATATATCGAATAAGCCCATTTAACTGATTTTGTCAATAATAAGCCAAAAACGCCGAACTAAGCTAAGCTAATACTGAATAACAAATTCAAACAAATCTGTCATTAATATCCTATCGAAACAAGCCGACTACAAAACTCAATAAACGCCCTATTATAACATTCAAACTGATAACCTCCAAAATCCTAACGAAAGTAATCTAAGGCACAACTTATCGATCAAAAAGCTGTGAACTACAAGATGAAACTGAAATAATTAAACAAAACAATATCAACTCAAACCTGGGAATCGACATTCACACCGATCGAAACATCAAACTGATTTACTTATAACCTAAACCAAAAATAACCACTAATTGAAATATTAATAAGCTATGAAACTCAAACCTGAGAACACTTCTTTAAAACCTTTGAATCGTTTACACAAATCAAACAGGAATCATACTCGATAAATCAAGCCGAAAATCCAAAACCAATTCTAAACTACTACAACAGATTTAAAATTGAAAATTACATAAGAGAAATTATTTTATCCTACTCCTACATGCTACTCTAATCTACGCTACGAAAGTAAAGGAAAATAGAAAAAATGAAAAAATAAGATCTGCTGCTACCTATTATATTGTTGCGTCCTTCTAAAGCAAAAATCCACTTGGGCCTCGTTTGTTTTTTTAGTCTTGGGCCCAATGCTTTAACACTTTAATTCAAGGCTAGGCCATATCCTTTAAGCAGTTGGGCCTGAGTGCCTTGGGCTGGTCACTTGTATTAATAACATGGTCTTTAATAGATATGGGTCGGTCCGACCCATATAAATGGTGTCGGGCTGGCCCAATAAGATATGAAGGCACCGTCGGACTCGTAATCTCGCGCTCTATCCAATGGCATACTCAGGAAATATTAACGACTTCGTTTTGATCTCGAAAAACGGGTAAACGTCTTCAAATATTAACCAAAAGTCTATGTTTTTGCTTCGTTTTCAATCCTTTGTACCTGCAAGACATAACAACACAAAACAAACATATTTGCAATATAATTAAGCATATTTTAGTGTTTTAGTCTGTTTTAATGTGTTTTTCGGGGTACAAATGATGCCTGTTTAAGCACACATCAAATTTTCTCACACTTAGCTATTGCTGGTCCCACACGCAATGTTTATCAAACACGCCCGAAAATAAATAATTTAACCCCCCTTAACTTATGACCCCTCACATCAAACAAAAACAGAAATGGTCAATTAAAAAGGTTTAAAATCATTTGTTTCTAAAGCGCCACTATTTTAACCACTTATTCAATAATAGATAAAATACTAAGATAAAATTTATTTAAAAGGATTTAAGAATGGGAGTTCGTCATCCTTATTTTTCACAATCCCCAAATTAAGCTTAAAATGAAACCACAATTAAATATAAGATTAGATGCTAACACTACTCATAAATGCTAATTGTGTAAACACAGCTACTTTTCGCTCTTTTATTCCTAATTTCCTCTAAGAATTTTATTTATAAAATATAATGTGAAACGAGATCACTTATTTTATATAAATTAAGGTCTTATTACTATAAAGGGGACCGGTTTAAACCACAATTAGTTTGAAATCCTTTCCTAAAGAGACGATATGCTCAGAATAAGGTTCACATTAAGGTTCTAATTTCGCATGATTTAAGGGTTATCCTTTTTATTTCATCCGAAACAACTCAACTACGAGTCCAGAGACGGAGGCTTTATTTAGATAACCCCAGAGTCGAAATTTAGCTTTATTATTATTATTATTGCAACATTATTAGCCCTCGGTCCTTTAAATAACTGACACATCGGGCGTCCTAACCGACCGAGCCAGTAGTCTTATTTCGACTTTGGGTATTCCCTCGACCGTTTTGAAGACTGACACATCGGGTGTCTTAACCGACAGAGCTAGTAAACTTTTATCAGTCTCGGATTTCTTGCCTTATATGAAGACTGAGACATCGGGCGTCCTAATCGACCAGACCCAGTAATCTGACAAGGTAAATTATTATATATATATATATATATATATATATATATATATATATATATATATATATATATTAGCCAAATTTCAAGTCCTGTGGTCTTTTAACTACCTAGACAACGGGAGCGAGCCATCAGAAATCGGTAGCCCATTTCCCCACAACACTGACAAAACCTCGATGTGTACCTTACTTTCACCAGAAGGAATCTCTAAGAAGGGATCAAAACTAAGAATCGCAAAAACCAAATCAACTTTATTTATTGAAAATTATTATTACTATAGTTTTTAAGCTGATAGGAGCAAAAAGCCACAATTAACCTCTATGACCTCTAAAGAGATCTAACTACTCCACGCTTAGCATCTAACTTATATTTAACTCTATCATTTTTCGTTCTTTGCAAAATTTTAAAGTTAAGCAAACGCTTAGTCTCGAAAGCTAAGGGGAAAGCTAGAGTTAAACACTCGGTCAAGTCAAAATCTCTCTAGTACAGGCTTTATTTCTACACATTTTTATATTTTTATATTTTCTTATCATTCATTTTTTTACTATAAAATAAAACAATATATTGTTCAAAACGGGGTTGCGTGGGACACATCAGGTACATGTATGATCACATTTCGATAGAAATCCCCCCACACTTAGAACTGAAAATTGGCCTCAATGTTCAAAAATGTCAGGTATTACCCCTACACTTAAAGACGTAAAAGGCAAATGCAAGTGTGAAAGGGGAAACAAAATCAGATATATATATATAAGGCACAACTTATCGATCAAAAAGCTGTGAACTACAAGATGAAATTGAAATAATTAAACAAAACAATATCAACTTAAACCTGGGAATTGACATTCACACCGATCGAAACATCAAACTGATTTACTTATAAACTGAACCGAAAATAACCACTAAATCAAAATATTAATAAGCAATGAAACTCAAACCTGGGAACACTTCTTCAAAACCTTTGAATCGTTTACACAAATCAAACAGGAATCATACTCGATAAATCAAGCTGAAAATCCAAAACCAATTCTAAACTACTACAGCAGATTTGAAATTGAAAATTACATAAGAGAAATTATTTTATCCTACTCCTACATGCTACTCTAATCTACGCTACGAAAGTAAAGAAAAAGAAAAAAAAGTGAAAAAATAAGATCTGCTGCTACCTATCTTTTATATTGTTGCGTCCTTCTAAAGCAAAAATCCACCTGGGCCTCGTTTGTTTTTTTAGTCTTGGGCCTAATGCTTCAACACTTCAATTATGAGCTAGGTCATATCCTTCAATTAGTTGGGCCTGAGTGCCTTGGGCTGGTCACTTGTATTAATAACATGGTCTTTAATAGATATGGGTCGGTCCGACCCATATAAATGGTGTCGGGCCGACCCAATAAGATATGAAGGCACCGTCGGACTCGTAATCTTGCGCTCTATCCAATGGCATGCTCGGGAAATATTATCGACTTTGTCTTGATTTCGAAAAACACGTAAACGTCTTCAAATCTTAACCGAAAGTCTCTGTTTTTGCTTTGTTTTCAATCCTTTATACCTGCAAGACATAACAACACAAAATAAATATATTTGAAATATAATTAAGCATATTTTAGTGTTTTAGTCCGTTTTAATGTGTTTTCCGGGGTACAAATGATGTGTGTTTAAGCACACATCAGTTTGAACTAACTCTTGTAAGTGATATTTGGATCATTTTGTTTGAAATAAATGGAAAACGAGTTGGTGCTTCACTTCGGGATTTTGGAACACTTCTCAATATTCCGTTTGAAGGACATTGTTATTATAACAATGAATGGTCTCTAAAATCCATCAACAAACATAACACTACTCTAATAAAAGATCCTCTCTATACCAAAATAACTCATCCAACCTCAATCATATATAATATAACTAAGAAACGTCTCAATGGTTTCAAGTTTGCATTGGAGGATCCATGCAATCTCTTCGTAGAAGAAATTTGTCCTTATCTCAAAACCACATATTTTTTCCTTCGTGAGAACATCATATGTGCCGTTGATATTGACAAAAATTTATTGTCGGCTTGTGAAGCCTATATGCTCTTTTGCATTACTTCCTCTACACCCTTCAACATCTCTCATTTCATCCTAAATCGAATAAATGACTTTAAACATCGATCCACTGGCATCCTGCCATATGGACTCTTGTTGTCAAAATTTCTTGACAAATTAACTGAATTTTCTCCAAATAATCACAAATTCATCTCCTATCCAACAACAATAAACCCCTTACATAATTCTTCAACTGATGAAATTCCGGAAGATGTTCGATGTGCGCATCATAATCATCACACGTAAACTAGATGTGGCAATGCCACACGATTACTTGTTAGGACTATCTTGCCAGTAGAATTAAACTAGGTATTTATTATGATATATTCTAGTACGTGTATGACTTCTCTTAGTCATTATTCATGCTTGCTATATGACATTTCATGGACTTTTATGTCATTTATAGGCTTCTACCTAGCTCCATTTGTAACACCCCCAAACTACGATACGCAGCGGAATACAACATTTGGGGTGCTACTTCATAATACATGCACACGAGTCCCAGTAAACGCTTAAAGATACGTTTATAAAGCACAATTTCATTTATTAGAAAGATCTCTGTAACACCCCCAAACTACGATACACAGCGGAATAAAACATTTGGGGTGCTACTTCATAATACATGCATACGAGTCCCAGTAAACGCTTAAAGATACGTGTATAAAGCACAATTTCATTTATTAGAAAGATCAGAGTTACATAGGTCCCAATACCAACATAGAAATTTATTTCCAAAAGTCACAACACGACTCGATTTCTAAAACACTTGTTTAGATGATGACTCTACTTCACCGAGACACCGTCCTTGATATCCGCGTTCCGTCCTATCCAACCATAACAACAATTAACCTGCGATACATGCTTAAAAAGGTCAACAAAACGTTGAGTGAATTCATAGAGTTTACAATTAACACATAGAACGCATATTTTGGTTCCACAAAACATCAATAACATTGCTTTGAGAGTAAGCAAGTTATAACTTTATGATTTCCAACTAAAGAGCCCGTGTACCGAAACTTAACACATTCATCCCGTAGGACGAAATCATGACCGGGAAGTATGCCACTTCCCCTAATACTAACCACAAAATGTCTGTTACAGGGTGCTCACCGTCGGATTCATACCCCGGACAGGGTTGTCAAACCCAATAGATCTATTTAATGCATTAGCGCTTACCAACACATGGTAACTAACAGTCACACAGAAAAAGGCATATACTCAGTAGTGAAGGAATCATATTCAAGTATCAAAAACAGTTTGCGTTCAATTTCACAAAACAAGCAATATATCCCCCTCGCGGAGTTAAAAACATTGAAAACTTTAAAAGCGAGGCTATGAACTCACCTTGATCAAAAGCCGTTGATCAAACAATGAAGTCTAGCACGAAAATCCACAAACGCGATCACGACCTATAATTAGAGTCGCTCGATTACTATACCGAAAAGTATAATCAACGATGCGTACATCGTATCAACAAAATCATATATATAGTATATATATATTCATACATGTGATGAGAAATCCACTTGCGCCTTAGATCCTAAAACCCCACAATATTAGGTTACGATCGGTCTTTTATTTACATCATACATTGCTTAATCGAATACTTTCTATTTTAAGAAACTTTCTATTTTTGGAAAGTTACTATTTTCGGAAAGTTACCATATTTAGTAAGTTTCGTTATCAAAATATATTTGTGATAATATTTAGTTATCTCGTCGAACCCTCGACCGTCAATGTGGTTACCAACTACTCATATCGATATTATTTTTCGATGATTACTAAAGTTTCTATTTTTAGAATCTACCCCGTTCGTATCCATCGTTAAGTGTAAAATGTCTTACTCTTAGTAATAATAGCGTATACTCACTTTTATTATGCCCGACAAGTTTAGTATTAACCCGTTGACTTTCAAAAGTCAACGCTAGACTTTGTTTGACTTTGACTTTTTATACATATTTATTAATTAAGTCTGACCCGCTTCAAACGACCCGTTATATCACGTTTTCACGATTCGGACAAAGAAGAAATTTTATGCGAAATGATATTCCGGACAACTTTTTAGTTTTAGCCGAGACCTGAATCTCCACAGAAAATGACCAAAATGCCCTTTTTCAGTTCTGCTGTAACTTGTATTTTTAATAAAAACGCAGCAGTTTGACCATCGGTTTTGACCCGCTATATCACATTTTCGTGACTTTGACCAAGAAGAGATTTTATGTAAATCGTCATTCCGGACAACTTTCGTGTTTCGCCGGAAGGCTGAAACGGACTCGAAAGTGCCCAAAATCGCCGTTTAAATCTGATGAGCAACCAAAATAAGCTTAAATAGCTGATTGCAATTTATAGTTTTTCTAAACTTGTTTTCGCCGTAACTTCTTCGTTATTAGGAGTTACGGGACGTTAGAATTACCGAAACGTACAGTAGGACGAACTCTATCATATTTCAACATCAAAAATCAGTTTTTATAAATTTTCGAACCTCGAAATTCATGCCAAACTTTCTGTACGAATTTACACTTTTAAAAACCCATCAAAATCATTTTCTCAATCACCTAATATCATCATCTAGCCTATTCGACACAAGTATACTCGGATTTCGTCACATGCAATAATTCGGATAATAATCAAAACACGAAAACAATTATAAAGATTAGCAATAAGATGCTTACAATGCTATATGAGATAAATCGGACTCGATCAACAACTCGTCTTTTTTCCTTTCTTTCTTAGATGCGGCTCGAACTCAACCCAAACACTAAAACCGTACATTTTTCTAATTAAACCGAGCTTCCAAAACACTTATCTAGCTTCGATAAACACCTCCTTTTAATAAAAAATGTTTGAAGCAATGATAAACCAACCCTTATACTCGAAACCCCCAAGAACGAACCAAAAATCTAACTTCTCCAAAACTTAATGCATGTGCATTTTCTTTAGTGGGATATGTAGGTATTGATGTGGGGATTAATATTTTGAAGTCGGATCGTAATGCATGTCAAAAAATCGACGGATTCGGGTGGGTTGGAGCTTTGGCCGGTCGTGGATGGCTAGGGGAGAAACAAAGAAAATGAATTTTGTAAAGTATAGAAATGTTGCTTATGACATCTTATATAGAAGTTAAAATATGAGAGTATTAACACAAATGTCCCTCCAACTTCTAAGTTTTTGCAAAACTAATACATAGGGACGTTCATTTGGTTTAACTTAACCGACCACTATATCACTTTCGTAAATATTTTTATTTCGTCACTTTTCTTAGCTTAAAACATTTAATTAAATGTGTACACTTTTTAAAACGCGAGTCCGGCTCAAGACAAGGAACAAAATGACGACATTCATAAAAATAATATATTTACGATCTTAAAAATAATAACGAGTCGCGTCGTATATTTTTACGATGCTCGAAACGGTTAACGAGCGCGCGGTCAAACGTCGACTCGCAAAACGACTAAAAATAAAAATTTTAAATTTCGTTCGTAATAAAATACGAAAATAATTATTTACGACAAATAAAATTTTAAATGTCGACGTTCGCTCACACGAATGTGTAAAAGAACAATTATGACGTCGAACTCGCGATTGTCGTACGCGTCGTGAAACTCGGGTTGTTACATTCCACCCACCTTAAGGGAGCGCCGTCCCGGTGCTCGTCTTTTCTTACTCGTCTTAATTTTTACTTGTAGTGAGACGGTTTCCTTAATATTGAACGGACTCACATGCTCAAACGCAAAAATCACTTGATATAATACTCGCCTTGACTATTCCGGATGGAAAGTCAACAAAACAAATGATAGTTCATATCAATAATAATCAAAAATATAATTACAACTGCTCTTATTATAAGAGACAAAATACATCACGGAAATATATCCGATAAAACCGAATCATATCGCTCTAAACATCTGTAATTGCTTTCATTATAAGAAATAAAATACGCCGCGGATTTTCATCCGAGGAAAACTTAAATCACGTCGTTTTTAAACGATAGACTTTAAACGAAAGATCAACTCAAATCTTAGTTTGGCGATCGTTTTAACAAAACAAAGCGCACCAAAACCAAAACACACGCCAACAATCAAAATTAAAATACACGTCATTATCCGAAACCAAAATACTCATCAGTATCCAAAACCCAAAATACGCGTGTCGCCCTCCCGGTCTCATTTAATAATGCCCTACCGGTTGCGAAAAATATTCCGGAGTACACATGACCCCATCAACGCATTATAGCACTAAAATCATATATTCAATAAAGCACATATTCACCTATTAGTCATTTTTAAAACGACTCTATATTTCTACCCAGCTTATCATCACGCTTAGCAAAAATGATGCTTGCTTTCCATAAGTTTTAGTAAAACATCTGTGCTTACTTATCAGGAAGCCTCAACAATGGCTATGCTCATCATGCGGTCCATACCCAACTGATTAGATCAATTATTATACCGAGCTTGCCGGATGGCCATGATTCTTGGTAATGATCTCGACCAATTCACGATTAGATTTTAGCCTACCATAGTCAAGCTTGTGGGCTATCATGCCACAACCGACAACGGTTATCAGGCTTGTGCATCTCTCTAAGCGCTTACTATCATTCAAAAGCACGTAGCACATAAGACACATAGAGCACATAATTCGGCGGTGATAATCCCGCTAAAACACATATTATCAAGAAACAAATTGAAAGCAATCAATAAAATAATTGAGCATCATGGGCTCGTTGCTTGCTTGACGAAAAATAAAAATTCCAACTTTTACGCACCTCGACTAGCGTAGTCGGCTCGGTCCTATCGCATCGCCTCGAATTCTAGATGACTCAACTCATAAAGTCGAGGTAATTACATACATTCCTATTTGATACCGCTCGACTTACGGCGTTGGTTACTTCGATTGTTCCTCCAGGATGGAAACGGATGTCGCCATTCGGCTAGAGTCTCCAATCTTTTTGCTCTTTCATATGCACCAAAGTCGTTACGTCAAGGAGTAAGGATCACTAACCTTAAGTCAGGTGTCGCTTAGTTCCTTATCCCAATCGTCGACAACATCATGTATACTTACAACTATACTACCGCCACATTCCATTTCGGGGAAAGAAGTCTTCTTCACGGCCCCCATGTTCTACGCCAAAGGCAAACATACCATTCACTGTAGGAGACGTCTTCTCATTTCTTCTTTACCTCAGGACTACTCCATTCTCAGCTTCCGCCCACCTTAGGAATCTTTACATCTCCAAGAAGATCCCTTCTCTGTGTCGGTATTAGGTTTACACCCTTGATAGCTCAAATCTATCATTGCTTACTAGCACACCGACTATACTTGGTCTTGACACGTCTCCATAACAATCACCGCTCCTAAATACTATGAACTAAACATCACTCCTTTCTAGACACACTCGTTCTGAACAATACCGCAGGTATTTCTTCTTTGGGACGACTTGGTCATAGTGACTCGCATGAGACTCTCTCCATGCAGTCGATAAGAATAAGGTTACTTGCATAAAAATCCGTAGCAGGGTAAAAATATTTTCTCCTTCCGGAAGCTTGACCCAAACATTCATCTCAACTACCAAGCGTTTTAAGGGCGATGATTTATCCGACACAACGTGGTTCTTCCTAAATTATGCATAGTTGATCAGGTTATGCATAATTGAGGACCAAACGACATCATGTCCTTCCTCGTCAAAACGTTTCTTTTCCATACGCTACACGCGTAAATTAATTCCAAGAAAAATTTGAAGAGTAAAAATCAGATTTTCTCAAAAGAAAGAAAAGAAGATAGCACCACCTTCCATTCTTATTATTTTAAAAAGAAATTTTATTCATATATATTATGTTATAATTTTGTTTTAAAAAAGGTTTATTTGACACCATAAGGGCAGTTTATGAAATTTGAAAACACATTTTTCCATTGTTTACACAAACAATTTATGCAACATAGTCAATATGATTCGTGCAACGACATTTGTTCAACACACAAATTTGTTATTGCAATTCATAGTTTTAAAATTATCAAGTCACAAAACATCATTAAATACAGTTTGGTCAACGGTCACAACAAGTTTAAAAAATAATACCCACTCATGGATTATGCAAGCAAGTAACATACATGTGCGAAAGATTCGCCAATTGAAGTCACCCAACGCTCGGGGTCAAATTAATCTCACACAAGCCGAGTGCCTCGGGGGTAATCACGACCTCCAGGCTTCACTCATAGTACGACATACACAATGGCACTTACTCATATCTTATAACTGAGAACAATTAGAGCAATTGTAATAACAATGCCGAAAATATCATACATACATACCAATTTTCCCCCCAAAAAGGGATACATCATTGGATTTCAAAGCCAGTACATCCAACCGTAACGGTTTTAAGTTTCCAATACATAAACTATATATACATGAACTCTCCTAGAGTTCTAAATCATAAATAATAGCTAAAAAGTACACAATCACCACGCCTGTGATAAGACAAAACTCTGAGGCAACAATAATCTCAATCCAATAAACCTAAATCTTGAAGTCCTCCTACTTACTAGTACGTGGACGATAAAAGTATGAGGCTTTTATCTACGAAAAGCATTTCGAGTCTAATTTCCAGAAACATAGGGCCCACTGCCCAAGAAGTTTCAAAACCAAGGTGAAATTACCATTTTACCCTTATTTATCAAAGCTGCCTTTTTCCATAATTGTATCGCTATACTAAATCGAGTGTATCTCCTAAACAGTGCGTTTGCAAAAGCCGAGACGACCGCTCAAATCTAAGTTTGTTCAATATCTAGAACTTACAGTTTTATGTATTTAGGTGTTGCTATATAAGTTTTTGAACTTATTACGCATTCAAATTCGGGTCTCAATTTTTTTTTGACTAGTTTTGCCATTTTAGCGATATCTCATTCGTCGGGCGTCGATATGACTCCATCCGAATTCCTATATGTACCTAAGAGGTTTATCTATCCCCTAGTCTGATTTTCCCAGGTCTTCATAGACCAAAAATATTTGAAAACATACCCAACAAGCTGCTATCCCAAAGCAATTCCTAAAGAAATTTTGACAGATTTTTATAGTTTACGAAAATGAGTGTAATTTGAAATTTATTGATGCTTTTGATGTGAAATCAATTGGAGTTGATAACCCTAAGAGTCTTCTACATGTACCTAAATTTTCTTTTGAAAAGTTATTACAAAAATATGAAGTTATACTCCTTTTCCCAACGGTATACCAGATTTGACTATTTTTAGAAAACGACGATATCTCACTCATCCGGAAGAGTTAAAATTCTATCAAACTCACCACATGTACCTTAAATATGTACCAACATCTCTATTGCCTTTCCCAGGTGCCTTATTGAAGGTCCTTATAAACTGAATGGATCTTTGCAGCCTATAAAGGATGATAGCCAAGATGTATAAATACAAACGACTATATAGAAACAATGACTATGAATACAATGTGTTAATGCGGAATCTTAACACAGGTACCAAGAAGAACAATGAACAACTGAATAACAACTTTATTAAAGTGTTCTTGAGGATTAAGTAGAGGTCGACACGAAAGAATCAAAGCACAACTCACCAACTTTATTCGAAAGTTCTAAAAATAGCTGTTTCCAAACGACACGTTACGCGAAAATAAGTTAATAACCGTTTTCCAAAACAATGAGGGTTCATGGGATGACATATAAAAGTCACACTCCCATTAACTGAAAAATTTCAAAACAATATGTTACGAAAACAAATATGCATTTTAAGCAATGGAAAAGATAATTCAAATCAGAGTGACATAAGTCACCCAATGGGATCGACAACTACGACGAATCAACATCACCAAAAAATGAAAAGTAAAGTGGCAAAAAAGTTTTGAAGATAATTGTATAACAACGATGTTTTCATCACGTATCAAAATAATTTTATCATATCACATCGAAATGTTTAAAGAAATTGAACTCTTCGTATGAAGCGAATATCAAGATATAGATAATCGTACACCATAGAATGGATGCCGTATGTATATGTATATACATATATACTCATTATTTATACCAAGTGTCATCCACTTGTTACGCACATAATATGCAAACAAATATACCACATAAGGCCTTTAAGGATCAAAACGATTGATGCGCCGATTATCGGCAACGGTGAAGGACTCGTGAAAAATTTTCCAAAAACAGTTGTAGTCAGTTTTGTAAATAGACTTACGTGCACTTACAACTCGTGCTCTGGTACCACTCTGTAACACCCCCAAACTATGATACGCAGCGGAATACAACATTGGGGGTGCTACTTCCAAATACATGCACAAGGTCTCCAGTAACGTTCAAAAATGTTTATTAAAACACAATTTCATTTATTCGAATAAGATCAGGTTACATAGGTCCCAATACCATTATAGAAAGTATTTCTAAAAGTCACAACACGGACTTGCTGATTCTAAAAACACTGTTTAGCTTTATGTCACACTTCACCGAGACACCGTCCTTGATATCGTGTTCTTCTCATCCAGACAAACAACAATTACATGAGATACATGCTTAAAAACGTTGAGTGAATTCATAGAGTTTACAAATAACAATAGGAACGCCTATTTTGGTTCACACAAATTGCTTTAACGTTGGCTCGTAAGTCAGTTATATAATAGTGATTTCCAACTAAAAGGCCCGTGTACGAATAATAACTCATTCATCCGTAGGACGGAAATTTTATGTCGAGAAGTATGCCACTTCTTGTTATACTAACTACAAAAGGTTGTCTGACAGGAGTGGTCCAAACGATTCCAACCCAGGACAGGGTGTCAAACCCGATAGATCTTTTAATTGCAGTTAGCGTCTTTACAACACATGGTAAACTAACTGTCACACAAGAAAAAGGTATATACTCAAGTAGTGAAGGAATCATATTCATGTATCGAAAACAGTTTGCGTGCAATTTACACAAAAACAGCAATATATCCCCCTTCGCGGATTATAAAAATTGAAACTTTAAAGCGAGGCTATTTAACTCACCCTGGTCGCAAGACGAAGATCAAATAACCGAAACAATTCACGGAAAAATCAATGAACTCGATCTTGACCTATAATTTATGTCGCTCGACTTAATAGTCCGAAAAGGTATAGTCAGCGATGCTTAATTTATCACAAAATCATATTATGGTATATAAATATCCTATATATATATATATATATATAGATTATATATATATATACACATTCATACTGTGATGTAGAAATCCAGTTGCGCCTTAAGATCCCCCAAAACCCACACATTGAGTTATAATGTCCCTCACGTTTTTAATCTTACGTGACTTTAATTGAAAACATTATATTTTCGATAACTTTTTATTTTAGAAAGTTACTATTTTCGGGAAAGTTCCATCTTTGGTAAGTTTAAAAATATCTAAGTTATTTTTTAATACTTAATCATTTTATTTATATCTAATGTAATTAGTTAAAAATTATAAAGTCTTATATGACCTTTGACTTTAAATGATTTTTATACGCTATATTTATTTTTTCTTTTTTTTTTTTTTTTTTTTTTTCTTTACTACCCAAATCTGGACCCGCCGCCTAACGACCTCAAAATCACATTTAACGATTCAGGAGTAAAAAAGAGATTTTATGCAAAAACGATATTCCGGACAACTTTTAGTTTTAGCTGAGACCCGAATCTTGACGGAAAATGACGAAAATGCCCCTGCAAGAATCTGCTGTAACTTGTATTTTTTATAAAAATGCAGCAGTTTGACCATCGGTTTTGACCCGTTATATCACGTTTTCGTGACTTTGACCAATAAGATATTTTATAGAAAACGTCATTCCGGACAACTTTCGTGTTTTGTCGGAAGGCTGAAACGAATTCGAAAGTGCCTAAAATCGCCGTTTAAAATCTGATCAACAACTAAAATAAGCTCAAATAGCTGATTGCAATTTATAGTCTTTCTAAACTTCTTTTTGCCGTAACTTCTTCGTTATTAGGAGTTACGGGACGTTCGAATTATCGAAACGTACATTAGGACGAACTCTTTCATATTTCAACATAAAAAATCAGATTTTATGATTTTGAAACCTTGTTTTATGAGCCCAAAGTTTTGCTCGAAATTACTTTACAAACTTATCGAAACTTCAATTTCACCTCACAACGACATCTAAATCCCCTAGCTAACCTATCTCCGTCAACTAATCAACCCATTTACAATCTATTCTAACCAACGCAAGTGTCGAACCTCATCACATATAATATACGAAATCAAATGAAGAACGAAACAAACGAAACAAAACATAAAAGAATGCTCACAATGCTATAATAAGCAAAATCAATGATCGAAATAGTCTCCTTTTGTCTTAGCCGTACTCGAACCGAACCAAAACACCAAAACCATACATTTTTAATTAAAACCGAGCTTCCATAATGTTTATTTAGTTTCGATAAACACCCCATTCAAACCGAAAATGTTTGAAACTAACTCGAACTCTAACTCTAAAAATACACATTGCATGTGAAATTTTATTGGATAGATGCGTAGGAAATGACGAGGGGATTCGGAAAATATAAGTTGATCGGGTTGCATGTGACTTTTTCCGGCGGCGGTGGCGGTTTCCGGTGACCGGAAAAGTTTTCCGGTGGTGGTGACCGGTTGAGGGGGAGAGAAAAAAAAGAACTAGTGTGTGTGTTTATTATGAAATAATGGAAGTAAAACACATCTAATAAAACCTATATAAGACATGCTTGAAAAAAACTGATCTTGGCCCAAAAATGTAAAAACGACACCTGGAAAATAAATTTTAATCAACGGCTAAGACATATCATCTTCTAGCATTTACTTCAAACCAAAATAACCCCGCAACCCTATAACCGCAACTCTTCATTTACTATCAAAAATACCACACAAGAACCCTATCAAAAATCATAATTAACAATCATCCTATAACCAACTAGTAATCAATATCTCTGTCTTAACAGATTAAAAAAAAATATTTCAGATCTTGGAGCAAGATGGAACGAAAACTTTTGTGCTATCTGTCGTTGGCGGTACAATTATGAGTGAACTTTGTTTTAATACATATCTTGCCTTGATCTTTGTGCTCATACGATTATTTTCAAAACGTGCCAAAATATTTGTTTCAATCAAAATGAATTTTGGCTTGATCTTTGGTTGTAACAATTGTGAATGTATTATTATCTTTGTACTTGGTGGATGATTTATTATTGACTTGTGTCGCGTTTCATACAGAAAAACAAATCTGTTAAATTGATTAAGAAAAGGAGGCACTGTTGGCAAACCCTTTCCAGGCGTGCACCAAGTTTAGGATATAAGCATCTATCAACAATTGTACAAATACAGGTACATACCTACATGTTACTTGAATTTTTTTCCCTTTGTATCAGATGGGTCAGTTTCAAGTTTTCAACCTATTTATATGTCAAAGGGTTCGGTTAAATCTCTGTGTGTTATATAAGAATAAAATGTACTCTTATGAAATATCATAGTTGTTCAAAAAAGATTTTTTTTTTTTTTTTTTTTTTTTTTTTTTTTTAGTTATCAACATAAGATATAAGGTTAAGAGTTTATTAGTAATTTTGTTGCGGCTGAGAATTGCTCGCTATATAATTTGCTTAGATTATCTTGGATAGACTATTAATGAAACTGTTATTATTGTGCCGACTTATTTTAGTGATGCCCATAGGCAGGCGACTAAGGATTGTTGGTCTTGATGTGTTGTTCCCTAAAACAACATATTTGGTATGTCGTGTATTGATTCGTTACTTGATATCGTGAAATTACTACAACATTAGCTAATATATGTATGTTTCACCGAATGTT
Organism: Tanacetum coccineum; assembly: GCA_026074375.1. NCBI lineage: Eukaryota > Viridiplantae > Streptophyta > Magnoliopsida > Asterales > Asteraceae > Tanacetum > Tanacetum coccineum. The sequence goes on from BQNB010009037.1 coordinate 71,069, forward strand.
TCATTATCCATTCGACTATAATGAGTAAGGATTTGAAACGTGGCTGAAATAGTATGTTATTTTCACCCGTTTTTTACAATACAATCTGATTTAGTTTTTGCTGCAACCTATATTTTCCTATACAATAATATTTTATTGGTTTGTCTCTTTTTGTTACAGGTTGTTCGTAGTGATCTGGATCAAGGGCGTTCTTACGGTCGTTTGCAGCGTTGTGACTCAAGGTGAATAACGATGGATTGCATTTTTCTTAGTTCAATGTAAAGTATAATGAGCAATGTGGGACACCCTATTACGTATACTACTATTTTATGACATTAGCTCCACAACACAAATGCCAAAGTCTAGAGTGGTCGCAAGCTGCGTAAGAAAAGCGATTGGCTGTACTTTCTACAAAACATCAACAAGTAAAATGCATGTATCCATTTAAAGAAGAATATTACTTTTGAATTTCGCTCCGGTACTTACTGTTGCATTTTTAGAAATAGCATAGCTAGAAGCTCAACTTACCGAGTCAGCAACAGATAGAACCAAAGCGACATAATCAATCTCTTCTCTGCAGGTAAATATGTTATCTTTTGATATTTACATTAATATATAGTATATACAAAGTCTGACGTTGAGCGAAAGAGGAAGTTTGTGTTTAAGTAAGCATAATATGGTGTTTGGCAAACCATCAGCACAAACTTAATTATATTTAGAATGATACTATAATGTGTAACTCTTTTTAACAACTTAGACTAGATATTATGTAATCATATTTATTCTGAGATACAAGATAATCCCTTCTATTAGCTTATTATGTATTATAATGTTATTGTGGTTGTTACACAATGCACTGTATATACATGAAACAAGATTAGGCATGGTTCCGGAAAACAACATATCCAAATGTACGGTAGTCTGGCCAAATATGTAGTAAATAATTTTTGAAAACATGTTAACCCCTGCCTCAACGCGCGGGTCATATGCGCACTCGCTATATACTAAAAGGCATCACGTGTGGATAAACAGGTGCAGAGATTGGTAGAAGAGCGAGTGAGGTTGAAAAGTAGCATCACTTCGGGTGTCAAACCGTCATCTGATTCTCGTCATGTATGAATCATATCTAAACAATTTAATTATAATTCAGTAAGTGAAGACACATAATAACGGGTCCTGAATTAAGTACAGTGGTTGCTTCCATGTGTTACGTCAGGCTTTAATACGTTTGTACAAATTTCTAAATGTATGGTTTATATATAAGCTTATAATGCTTTGTTCATGTTTTATGATAGGGATATGTTCATTCCCATCATATAGCAGCCAAATGGTCTAACGGCTTAGCTAAGCAGGACGACGTCATCACTAACGAACGCCGAGTAAGTTCCTTTTCTCTTAGCTTATTTACATTTTGCTGACAGTGGTGCAATTACTTAACTTATTTGACGCTTTTGAACATGCGATACTTAGTATGATGTTTTTTTATTACTGGGTTGAATGGGGGGGGGGGTTTCCCGGTATCCCCCCCCCCCCCCCCCCCCCCCCCCCCCCCCCTAACCCCCCCCCACCGTTACGTCCAAAAATTGATTGTGATTTATGTAATTGCGTATTTGAATTTTAGGAGCGGCAGCCCGAATGATAATTTTTAAGCAAACAACGGTGATGGTACTTACCTGTGTCCAGATGGAAATTTTGCTACTTCACCTAATATTTTCTTCTCTGGCGCTAATATTATTTTAGCAACTAGCGGGAATGATGACATGGCACTCAAGGTATAATCTTTCACTCTAGGTTCATTTCAAGTAAAATGTAAATTTTTATGTTTTATCAATTTTTAAATTGTAATTTTTTTGAAGGCATTCCCTAATAAAAGCATTGAACTTTTTTAACATAATATTATGTATTATTATAATTCAGGGGAAAAACTACCCTCAAGTGGAAGATATGAACGTCTCACCTTTAGAAAAGGTTCCAAGTGTTGGTTCGAGCGAACCCAGGATCCTAAATCACCATGGATGTCTTTCTCTGAGTTGATTGAAGCTGTTTATGATAAAGTAGCCCCAACTTATATGAGATTAATACATGTGTTAAATGAATCCTTTAGAGTAAGTAACCTTTTTAACTTATATACTGTCTTTTGTAAAAATCTCATCTTTGTAGTGATTTTTGCAGGCCAAGAAGATGAATAGGGACGAGTTTATTAGGAAACTCAGATCAGTAGTCGGGGATTAGATCATGAGGTCTACAATATCTGTCCTCCAGACCAAGGTATGTTTCAATCAACTTCCTATCAATTGTGTGTCCATCTGTGCAAGGGTCAAATGTGATTTAAAAAATTAAAATCTTGCAAGCCTTTTGAGTCTATATCATAGATACTAAAAATAGAACAATTTCATGTTTACATATGCTTTTGTTATGTATAGAGATCAGAGAAATTTATTAGATAATTAGAATTATGGGAAAAGATAAAAGTGCACTTGCGTAAACATCAAATGGACATTCAATTACAGTAGCCAAGTGAGTTGTGAACGATGATTATAGTCACTTCTTGAGTCGTCCGTTGGAAAAAGAAGTCCCCACTTGGAGGTTTGTATTAAATCTGTGAGCATAGTTTCTTTTTAAGTTGGTAGGAATAGTTGTATAAATATTGTGTTTGGACAGAAAATAAAAAACATAGAAGATATGTCAATGATATTGAATAAAGTTGTTAACGGTCATGATGTTCAAGATGAAGATGAGATTCCAGACCCCCAAAGCCAAAGGTGCGATACCTAATCTTGAAGAGAATTATATCCAGATTAATAAACAGTGTATATATGTGTACAATATATTGATTGGTTGATTATGAAAATGTTTGTAGGAGCAAGAGGAATGTGTAGGATTGGAGTGGCTCAAGAACGGGGATTTAGGATTTGTGCTATGTTTTACATGTGGTAAGCATTTCGAGATGTTAAATAACAATGGCTATTGTTTCTACATATTGAGATAGTGTTGGTGGTTAGTACATAGAAGAACTGAAGTCGGTGCATGTATGATATATGCATCTTTGTGTTTTTTTCTTCAGGGATATGTTTGAAAGTAGTTTTGGCTAAATGAAATGTATTGTTTTCATATTGTAGCCAGAAATATGTTGTGAAAGTGTAATCATATGAAAAATAGACTAGCTACATTTTAGTGTTGTAATTGTATTATTTCTAGGCTTATACTTCGAATAAACGATGAGGGGTTCTAATATGTTCCTGGCTGCAACAACATATGTCCCAAATCTATATTGGCACACGTTAGTTAAATGTGCATTTCATTTTTAACTTGCATAACAAGGATATCCTTATGATATGCTCCTTTTATTTTCCCTATGCAATGTTATCATTTATCATTCTTAACTTTTTAATTTTGGTACATGTGTTCATATACCTTTGTTATTCTGTTATACATATTTCCAGTTTAGCTATTTGGCATATTCGAGTTGAAATTTGTTATTTATGTTAGACAATCATGTGAGACCAGCGTGTCAGGTATATGTGAAAGTGCTTATTCCATTCAGCTCTAAATAAGAAGATTTGTGTTGAGTTGAAATTGTTATTTGTTATTTTTTTCTTCATGCGAAAAAGCTGAAAGTGCGCTTGCCTAAATGTCAAATGGACCTTCAATAATGCTATCTTATGTATTCTTATTTAACTTGGTTTTCCAAATGAATAATAATCACTTCCTGTGTCACACACAGGTAATGAAGTCGCAAACACAAAAATGATATAGCACTTGCTATTCTTTTGTTAAATGTATTTTAGTTTTAACAATCTAAGGATATCAATTTATTGTATGTAATAAACTTAATGTCCTTAAATAAAATTGAAAGATCATAGGTGTTATATTGCAATAAAGATGACAAATATTTCAATTCTACAACAACCGTTGTCTATAAAGAAGTCATTCATCGACTATAAATTTGCTCTTCTTTTAGCTACTTTATGTTTAAACAATCAAGGTTGTTTATTTTTTCAGTCGGATGTTTTACAAATGCAAATTTTTGTTTTCAATATTATATCATTTAACGTTATTCATATTTACCATTATATTACTAATTTTGTATTTTTCAAAAAAATTGAGAGGGTATGTACTAATACTATGTATTTATATCAGACCAGTTATCTAAATGAAAAACAATAGTTGGAAAAATCGGAACAATATCAACAACTATCAAAATATTAATGTTCTTTTCAACAATACCTTAAAGCTCTCCGCCCAACGGGCGGGCCTTGAAACTAGTATATATATATATATATAATTGTACTTTTGGCTATTTGGCAAGAATGGTCCTCCCCTCTTTTTTCTTATTAGATTTTTGACACACCATACTTTTATTTAAGTTAAAAACGACAACCGTGGTTCGGGATTTCACTTTCGAGACCATTTTATTTTCCGTCACACTTTTATTAGCTTAAAACGTTTAATTAAATGTGTACACTTTTAAAATGTGAATCCGGCTCAAGACAAGGAACAAATGACGACATTCATAAAAATAATAAATTTATGATCTTAAAAATAATAACGAGTAGCGTCGTACCTTTCTAAGTATAACTGACAGTACTAACTATTTGTACTGTCGGTACTAAGTTTAGAAAACATTAATCCTAACACCTTGCCATGCACTCATTTTTAGTGGAGGATACCCCTAGTATAACCCTCTGAGCCTATCCTTTTTCATGGTTCTCGTAACTTTCTGGTTAATCCAGACTATTAATGAAGAGCATTGTCACCCTTGAATCAATTGTTACACCCAAATCGCCTTAGCCTACCTTGTATGTACTCGCTTTTAGTACATTATTGTTTTAACTCAGGCTAATTATTTGAGTACATGGTTTCTAAGTCCTTATCCTTGTAAATATAGTTTTGAGACGATTGGGATTCATGGTAGTATTCATTTTATGAAGAATTAGAGAAAAAGTAATTTATTACCCCTAATAGAGCTCAATAAGCTCCATGATATGTTAATCCACCTCAAATCGGGACATTAGTTAGATTGTAATTATCAAGCATGTAAAAGTTCAAGTGTAGGGGTGCATCTATAAACCCCCATGATGTATTATATGTTTAAGAAATGGCAGGGCAAAAATATATGGAAAAAAAATATATAAAAAAGTAAAAAAAAATTATACAGGCTGCCATTTGCTTATGTTATGTTTATCATATAGTCAAGAAAAGAAAAATAAAGAGACTGATGTAAAGTTTGTATATCTTTGTCCGAGTCTTGGCTTAGCAACCAAATTAGCGTGTATTCATATAAATAATTAGCTAACTGATGACATCAAATAACGTCTATTTTATAGCATAATTTATCCCATATAATTAACCCATTTTGTAAGATTATTGCAAAGAATTGTTACTTAATCGTTCATATTTAAGAATTGTAGTAATTATGGAGTACTTGACTAAAAGGCACGCATTCTAGAGCTTAAACAAAGATATTTTGAAGATTACTGTTCTGATAACCAATACGCCGTACCCATCAAGGAAGATACAGCGTATTTGTGCCTGCACTCACCAAAGACCACGAAGTCCACAAGATCAATACGCCATATCTAAGAAAGGCAATACGCCGTATTCAAGCTATATGGGAATAAAATATTCTAGAAGATATCAAACGTGGTCCCTACTCTAAGAAACTCCAATACGCCGTATCCAACACATTGGATATGCCGTATCGACACCGACTCCAGACCCTATAAATACAAAACTCAGAAACGAGTTTTAAGTGTGCTAAATCATATTCTCGATACCTAAACCACAAAAGTTAATTTTCAAAAGAGAAAAAGAGCAGAAGAGGTCTCGTAACGCATTCCAATCCATAGGAGACAACGTGTAATTTCTTATACTTTTGTAATCATTCAGTTTTTGGTATCATTCGTTAACTCGGTTAGTTTACCTTGGCTAAACCATTACTCTTGTATTAATTATGATGTTTGAAGGCTAATACCTTCGGGTATTAGCCATTATTATGAAGATCTGAATGTTTGGTTTTGTTTATATCTCGATTGCTTAATTTATCGTCGTATGCTTGTTTATGTTTATTATTATATACTTGTTTATGTACTTTAATATGCGACCTATCATTCAACTAAATCTAGTGATACGGACCAAGTAATCTAGATGCCGGGATAGCTCTCCATATAGTAATTTAAACATCTAGAATAATAGGATCACAAATATTGTCCTGCTAAATCCGTGCTAGGATACGCTTCTAGCTTAACTAGATATCGAATATTGCCTTTGGTTTAGTGAACAAGTTGACTAGCAGGCGAGCCTAGATAATTCAACAAATAATGTTCTGATTCCATTGGATAGTTAGACAAGTAGACTACTAGTGTATAAATCGCCGTTAAGCAGTAAGTGGGTAAAGTCTCTATGAGC